>CAEFZY010006384.1:0-46081 GCA_903066815.1 Brachyrhaphis roseni
ATTTAACTTAGTGTTTTATCTTAAATAAATGTAACTAAAACAATAAATCAAATGCAGTTGCCTTGACAGCAGCTACACTCCCACCAAATCACTTGTGATTTCTATTATAAACTCATGAGTGAGTCTAATCTGCCTCTAACAATGTGACTGTTTTATGAATAGGTCTATCTAAGTGTATTTGTTTGGTGAGTCGTTTGCCATGGCGATCCAATGTGGAGTCACTAATCAATAACTGCACCTTCCGCACACAGCCATCTTCACTTGGATAAACTGCTGTGACCTTAGCGAGTTTCCAATCATTTCTTGGTGCAGTATCTTCTTTGATAATGACTATGTCATTAACCTTCGCATTCCTCCTTGTTTTCTGCCATTTTTGTCTTTGCTGTAGGCCCAATAAATATTCTTTTCTCCATCTGTGCCAGAACTCATTGGCTAGGTACTGAACTTTACGCCATCTCTTGCGGAGAAACAAGTCCTGCCGTACAAAGTCTCCTGGAGGTGGTAGTATTACCGATGTCTTCATAGTTAAAAGAAGATTGGGAGTGAGTGGTTGAGGTCCAGTAGGATCATTGAGTAAGTGTGAGGTGATGGGTCGACTGTTTACTATGGCCATTACTTCGTAGAGATAGGTCCGTAATGAGGAACTGTCTAATGTTCGGGAAGACTGGTCTAGGATGGAGGACAACACGCTTCTGATTGTACGAATCTGCCTCTCCCAGGATCCACCCATATGACTGGCAGAGGGAGGGTTCATAACAAACTCGCAGGCGAGTTGCTTCAGGCTTTCCTGATCCATGTCTCTTACTGCTTCAAGGAATTCTCGCCTTGCCCCAACAAAGTTAGTACCCTGGTCCGATCGCAGCTGCCGCACATTTCCGCGCAGAGCAATGAAAGCTCGGAGTGAATTAAGGAAGGCGTCAGTTGACAGATCATCGAGTAACTCGATGTGTACCGCACGGGAACACAAGCACGTGAACAGAAGACCATAGCGTTTGAGCTCTTTACGTCCTTCTTTGACATAAAACGGGCCAAAACAATCCATCCCACAATATGTGAAAGGAGGGGTTGTTTCCATTCTCTCATTAGGCAGGTTTGCCATTTTCTGCTCTTCTGTTCCTCGTCTGAATTTCCTGCATTTGACACAGTTGAAGATATAGGATGATACTGCTTGACTACATCCAAGTATCCAAATGCCGTTTGCTCTCAGCTCATTTATTGTCATGCCCCGGCCCTGATGTTTCACACGCAGATGATAATGATCAATCAGTAACTTTGTGATGTGGCTGGTCTTTGGTAAAATAGCTGGGTGCTTGACGTATGGATGTAGAGTAGCTTGTTCTAACCTACCTCCCACTCTGAGGACACCCTTGTGGTCTAGAAAGGGGTTGAGCCGGTAGAGCTTATTCGTCTTGTCTTTAGTTAACTCCTTTCGGGACTGAAGCTCCTTGATCTCCTTGGAGAAGACTGGGCCTTGTGCAATGGCTATGATCGCAAGTTCAGCTTCTTGTCTTTCTTCGAGACTTGTAGCTTCATTGGTTCTCTTTTGCATTCTCTTAAACTCTTTCCCAAATCTGATGAGTCTTGCGATAGCTTTGACTAGTCTTGACCAGCTGGAAAACTTTGCAAAACGTTCCGCCAAAGAATCTCTCTTTGCCAATGTGTGATGTCCAACTACTCTCCGTACTTCTGGGTCTTCTGATCCAAGTTCTCCCACCTTAATCTCTCCACTGGGCAGCTCTTCTTGCCAGAGAAAACTTGGTCCTCTAAACCAGTTGGAAGAAACAAGGTCTTTGGCTTTTAATCCACGAGACGCATGATCTGCAGGGTTTTCATCTGAAGGAATGTACCTCCACTGTGTTGGTACAGTACTGTCTTTAATGCGTTGGATTCGATTCGCTACAAAAACGTGAAAACGTCTTGCCTCATTGCTGATGTATCCCAACACAACTTGCGAATCTGTCCAAAAGAATTCTTCTGCGTTTTCCAGTTCCAACTCCGCTTTGAGCATGTCGCTTATGCGTACCGCAACAACTGCTGCAGACAGCTCCAATCTTGGTACTGTAGTCACCTTTGTGGGTGCTACTCTGGATTTGGCAAATACAAGAGAGCAATGAATATGTCCTAAATCACTGATGGCTCTTAGGTAGGTACAGACTCCATATCCTGCAACACTTGCATCTGAAAAATAATGGAGTTCATACTTCTGAACTTCTTTGAAGTCCTTAGGAAGGTAACAACGGTCGATCTTAACATTTGCAAGGTTTTTGACATCTGACAGCCAGGACTCCCACCGTGGCTTTAGTTCACTTGAGAGTGGTGCATCCCAATCTGCCTTGTCACGACACATCTGCTGTAATATTTGCTTACCGAGTAAAACAAACGGCGCCACAAGTCCAAGTGGGTCGAAGATGGAGGCCACAGTCGACAACACTCCTCTTCTGGAAAGTGGGTGCTCCTTCACAACCACGTGAAACTGGAAATGATCAGAGGCAACAGACCACTTAATGCCTAGAGCTCTGTCTGTCTGTTGCTCACCAAGTGTAAGGTCTTGAGATTTTACTGTCTCTGCACAGTCTTCTTTGGGAAGTGAGTTGAGTACTTGCTGACTGTTGGAAACAAACTTGTGAAGATGTAGTTTCCCAGTGTGACAGAGTTGCTTTGCTTCATTCACCAGATGAATTGCTTCCCTTTCTGAGTGAAAACTGATCAAACCATCGTCCACGTAAAAATTTCTTTCAATAAATTTTATTGTCGCTTCACTAAACTGTCCTTGACCCTGTGCTGCAATGTACTTGAGACCGAAGTTTGCACAGGCTGGTGACGAGGCAGCTCCAAACAAGTGGACACGCATGCGGTAGACCGATGGAGTGGAGTGGAAATCTCCATCATCCCACCACAGGAAGCGAAAATAGTCTTGATCTTCTACCTTGACTCTGAATTGATGAAACATGCGTTTGATGTCACACATCACTGCTACTTGTCCTTTTCGGAATCTGCACAGGACTCCTACAAGTGTGTTGGTCAACTCTGGTCCTGTCAACAGGTGATCATTCAATGAGACTCCTTCGTACTTTGCTGAACAATCGAACACCACTCTTATTTTACCCGGTTTTTGAGGATGGTATACCCCATGGTGAGGTATGTACCATGCTGGGTGTTTGTGCAGTTCTTCAGGAGGCACCTTTACTGCGTCTCCGCACTCTATTGTTTCATTCATAAACTTCACATAGTCACTGTGATATTGTTTGTCCTTTTCAAATCTCTTCTTGAGGCACTTGAGTCTGTGTTCTGCACAGCTCTTGTTGTTTGCTAGAATTGGTCTGTCCTCCTTAAATGGTAAAGGTAGCTCACAATGTCCATCTTGAATTTTCACTCCATCCTCCATTATGGAAATGAAGCGTAAATCCTCTTGAGAGAGATGAGAATCTTCCACTTTCCTTTCATTAAAATCAGATTCGAGAACTTTAATCACATCTGATGGGGTGAAAACCTCTTTGACCTGAGTGCGACAAATAAAGTGCACCTCTTTAGATAGCTGATCAGATTGTGGATTAGGTGTCACTTCCTTGACAATTATCCTGTGGCTACATCCAATAATGTCTCCATAGTCAACACAATGATCAACACCTCCGACTATTGTCCAGCCGAGATCTGTCCTTTGAGCAAAGGGCTCATTGTCCTTTCCTGTCACAACTTCTCTTGGTACCAATGCTTGCGAACAGTTATAACCTATTAACAGAGCAACATCGCATTCAATCAGAGGAGCAATCTCTTCAGCAAGGTGCTCCAGGTGAGGCCATGCTCTTGCTGTCTTTGGTGTGGGAATATGACTTAAATTGGCAGGGATAAACTCTCTAGTATATGTCATAGGAAGAGAGATTCTCTTTGAAGAGTAGAAACCTCTGATTTGTAGTCCTGAGAGCCTTTGACTTGGAACAACAGCATCTTTGGATGACAATGTAGAGAGCTTTAACTGTACATTTTTCTTTTCTGTGTCCAGAGCATCTGCCTTTTCTTTGAGAACAAATGTAGTATCACTTTGACTATCCAGAAGAGCGTATACTAACATTTCCTGTTCTGGATTGCTTGCTGTGGATAACCAAACTGGAATCATCGTAGATGTGAGATCGCTCTTATCTCCTTGGATCACACGGTTTGAGGTTGCTTCACTTGGTGTTTCTTTACCTTGTTCTTTGGTTTCTTTGACTTCCCTTTGTTCTTTATCACTGTCATTATTTCTTTTGAACTCTTTGTCTCGTTCTTCATGTAAACATGTTGGGTGTTTTCCCTTACAGATGTTACAAATACTTCTCTTTTCACATTTCTTGGATTGGTGACCAAAACTGAGACATCCAAAACATAGCCTTTTTAATTTCACAAACTTCACTCTTTCAGCTATGGCTTTCTCCATGAACTTCCGACATGTTTGAATGTTGTGCTTTACTCTTTCACAGAAAACACATTTGTTTATTTCTGTTCTCTCTTCTGTGTTGCTTGCAAATGCCTTAGCACCGACACTTCGAGTCTTTAAAGGTTTCACTTTCTCTGAGTCATTTGCTTTGAGAGCATGTAGCGATGTCACTGGGTTACATGCTATTTTAGCTTCTCTTGTGACAAAGTCAACAAAGTTGCTGAAGGTTGGAAATGAACCTGTCTCCTCTTCAATCTGAATGACTTGCCTATTCCATCTTGCTGTAAGCCAATCAGGTAGCTTGTTGAGCATTCTCTGGTTCTCACTACAGTCATTTAGAACCTCAAGACTCTTTATCTGAGACATTGCTGCTTCACAGCCTCTGAGAAAATCTGAGAACTCTCTTAGCTCAGCGCTGTCTTTTGTTCCAATTTTTGGCCATGATGAGAGCTTATCTCTGAAGGCTTTAGCGATTATGAATGAACTTCCATATCTTTCCTCCAGAATGTTCCAAGCTGACTGATATGCCGTGTCTGTTCCCAATAGAAAGTAAGCTTCAATGGCCTTTCTTGCAGGACCCCCAACATACTTTCGTAGATAGTAGATCTTTTCACCCACTGGGATGTTCTTTCTTTCAATCAGCATTTGAAATGAAACTTTCCAATCCTTGTATTTGATTGGATCACCATTGAAAATAGCAGGTTCTGGAACTGGTAATCGGTTAATGTTAATGGACTCTGCTAAAACCTTTGCCAGTACTGCTACTCCATCTTCCTGTGTGGCATTGCTGGCAGGTTGTGCACTTGAAATATTATCTTGTGCCATAGTAAATGGTTGTGCGCTGGGATTGAGTCTTGAAGGTGTCAGTTTAGGCTGAGACTGGCTTACCGGATTTGTTGTGGTTCTTAATGTTTCCACATTATGCAGAAGATCTGATATTTCTTCATCTGAGTTGAGTTCTTGCTCATAGACTCTCAGTCGAGCTTTGGCAGCATTCATTTGTTTTACAGCTTCTAAACGTTCAAGCTCCCTTTTCCTTCGTTCTAACATTCTTTGGGCTTCAGCGTTCTCTGCTTGTTGTTTAGCAAGCCTTTCTTTGTTTTCTAATTCAAGCTCTTCAAGTTTCTCTCTTTCGCACTCCATTTCTTCCATCATCTTTAGAGTGGCTTCCATGGCTGCAAGTTCTGCTGCTGCTTCTTGCTTTTTTACAGACAAGTTGCTTGAGTGGCTTGAACGTACACTACTCGACTGTGTAGAACTTTGAGAAGTTGTTGAAGTGAACACAGAGCTTGCTTCACTCCAACGAGCTGATCTCCTTTCTATATCTTTCTCTTCTTCCTTTGCACCAGTATTTCCTTGAACTTGTTTTATAATTTTTTGTGAAACTGCGTCACATGTGTCCACTCTGCGACGAGTGTCTCTATCAGGTGTTTCATAACTTCGCAGCTCTTCGTAGGCTTGCTTTACTTCTCCTGAAGCATGTTGCATTTGAACAATGTAATCGTGCAAACTTAGTTCATCGGGTACTTTGTGTGCCCTTTTAGCTTGTTTAGCAGCAACTTTCCATTTGTCATAACTGACCTTGAAACGTGCTTGAAGCCGACTCACCTTTTCATCATGTAGCACTTGGCCTTTCTCTGTGAGTTTTCTCTGCCTTACACTTTTCCTCAAGCCTTCTTCTGGAACAGGTTGACTTGTTCTTGCCTCCAAGGGGTTTGTATCTGAGACCTTCTCTTCGTGACTCCCCTCTTGCTGCAGCTCCATAGCTTCAGTGTCACAGTCTTTCTGCGTGGCCATGTCACCATTCAATTTGTGTATGTACTAAGGGTTTTCTTAAATGTAACTCAAAAATGTTCCTATATTAAAAAATGTAGCTTCAAGCACTAACCTTTAAATTGTTTATGAACTTAAATTACGTTTTCTTAAATAAACTTAAATGTAGTGTATCTTTAACTCTCTTTCTATAACACCTTTTATGTGTTTTAAACTTAAATTATTTCTATATTTAAGGACAAACTTAAATGTGGTATAACACCTTGAGCAGAACAATAGATCTTTCACTTGTTACAAAACACAGGAAGAAAAAAAAAACTTTCACATGAAACTAACTTATAACTTGCCTTTCAGGAACCTTAATCTACTCTTAAATTATCAAAAAACACTTGTAACTGACTTAAATAGCTGTATAACAATTACCGTGTATCAAACAAATAGATTTCTTAAACTTCAGCTTGGCTTTGTACTACACCAGGTTACCCCCTTAAGCACTTACAGAGTCCCTTTCAGAGTTAGCAAGGTTAATTCACCTCTTCACATTCAACTTGTTTTAAACGTGTTACTTGGTGACAGATAAACCACGCTGCACTCCTGGACTCTGGCTGCCTCCGGCTCGGGTAATCCGTATGCAGTCTTTCCTTCGATGCTAGAGAGCGCAGTCACCCCTTAACGAGCTGCTCGTTAACGGCTCCGCAGCTGCAACAGGCTCCGCTCTTCTCCAGCACGAAGCAGGCTGAGTTCTGACTGATACTCCTCTCGAGTTTAATCAAGGCTTAACGCAGTTCTTGGTTTCAACAGCCATTTATTGTGGACATGGTCTTACAAAGTCCCCAATAATGCCGTCAGAACTAAAACAAAAGGTAACACAAACCCAAATCAGTTCACAATAAATGGCGTATTTACATAAATAAAAGATACAAAAATAAACAAACCCGTACCTCATTAGCCGCATTGACTCCAGAGGAATAGAGCTTAATTTCTTCCAATCAG
Organism: Brachyrhaphis roseni; assembly: GCA_903066815.1. NCBI lineage: Eukaryota > Metazoa > Chordata > Actinopteri > Cyprinodontiformes > Poeciliidae > Brachyrhaphis > Brachyrhaphis roseni. The sequence continues at coordinate 7,178 of CAEFZY010006384.1, forward strand.
CTTCTTCAGCTTAAATGCTCATGTGGCTCTAGGTGCGCCAGCTAATGTTTCCCTGGGCAACACATGGTCCGTGGAACAAAATAAAAGGTCCCCTCCCACATTTCAATGTACACTTAACCAAAACCTAATGAGCACAAATTTGCTAATATACCACACATTTAACTTAGTGTTTTATCTTAAATAAATGTAACTAAAACAATAAATCAAATGCAGTTGCCTTGACAGCAGCTACAGAGGTGATATATGTACCACATTTCAGCAACAAGGCAGTTCAATGTGTTTTATATGAATTAGAAGGAAATACAAACCAAACAATAGACCAAAGCAAAGAGCAAAAAGAAAAAAGTATAAATTAGATGTTGATTCTCCATGCTTGGTAAGAAACTAAATGTTGGTTCTGCATGTCTGATTCTATAAAGTAGATGGTGTTAAATGTTGAGCTGACGTAATGAGTACTTTCTCTAGATTGTGGAGATTGATCCTTTCTCCGTTAGGATCTTGATGTATGAGGTTGAAGAAGAGTCAGTGAGTTGAATTCATGAATTCCATTTATTAAGACTAAAATACAGCTGGATCGTTTCTTCATGCTATCCTTAAGGGCTAACAGAGCAAAATGGCATCAAACAGCAGTTTGTAATTCCCATTTTTAGCCTCTCCCTAAGCTACGCCCTAAAGAGGGTGTTCCCTAGTGTGTCATTTCCTTTAACCTTACATTTGAGGGCGTTTCCTAACATGTCATTTCCTGAGAGGCATTGTTTGTTTTTGGAAACATTTGGAAAACATGCTGCAATTATTGTTGACTGTTTTGAATTAGGCACAAAAATACCCTCAAATTTAAAAGCATGTGCACATATCCTTATTCCTTATTGGCATAACACAACATGGGTCAATTTCTTTTATTTCTAAGGGACGGGGTAGACGTGCATCAGACAAGCACATAACAGAAAACTGAGGCATTCGCTCCAATTTATCACCTGGGGACGTTGTGTTTGCTGACAGGCTTTGATAGTGCAGGAGTGATGTGCGCTGAGTTCAAAATGCCATTATTCACTAAAGGGAGATGTTGACTGGACGCTAAAGATGTCGAAGACACTCGAGCTGCAGCTCACCTCAGAATTCATGTGGAAAGAGTGACGGGTTGCATGAGGAACAAATACAAAATGTTACACAGAACTCTAATACTTAGGTTGCTGCTTGCATGTGAAGGTGAAGAGGTGACACTTCTTGACAAGATTGTGTATGTGTGCTGCAGCTTAGTGAACATGTGTGTGGTTGTAAAACCTAATGCAAATGAAACCTGCACATGTTAGTGTGAAAATGCAATGCTGCACTGATATTAATTAAAATGCAGTTTGGAAAAAAAAACTATTATTTTCTGCACTCATTATTTTTGAAATATTTGTACAGTTGTTAGTGCTGTTTTATGTAGAATGTAGACAGTAAAAAATAAAATTGTCTTTGTTCCCCTCATTATTTTGTGCTGAAATATGTTGAATACTAACATGGAAGTGGCTGTTTTCTCTCATTTAATAATTTAATGTGGTAAATTAAATTAATAATTGGCTGCTTGTAATGAAACGGGCATCTAGTCCAGCACTGGGGCATCTAGTCCAGCACTGGGGCAGAACGATGAAGTTAACGTCAGATGTTTTCTCTGCAGTTGAATCATTTCTGTGTTAAGAGGCGAGGAAGGTTTTCCCACTATTGTGAGGACAATTACAAAAAATAAATAGAAACTTCAACATCAGACCTGCGTTTTTATTCATAAACAAGTGTATGTTGGGAGTAAAATATTTTTGCCCATAATTTGATAGTTAGAGGGCACAGATCCATCCCCTCCTCCTCACCATGGACTCGGTGTCTGAACAACATGGAGGCAGAAACTGAGAGTCATTATTAGACCGACAACAGCCAGACTAATTTATGTTGCTAAATTATTAGATCTAGCTAAATATTATCATTGAGGGGCACAAGCAGGACTCCTGACACACAGATTAAAATAAAAAATTGAAGAAAATAAAAACTCAAACAGGGCACTAGGAGCTTCAAGGATAAAAGAGGCAGATGGTCAAGGCCCCATCAAAAATCAACAGCTCATTCTGACACTTATATTCAGGGAAATGGTTGTTGTACAAAGATGAGTCTGTGGACAAGAAATGTGATTTCTACAATGAGGACAAAGGAGAAAAATGCTTTTTTCCCCTTCATGTTTACACAAATGCGCTAATGTATTATAATTATTACCAACTTGACTGAACAGCACTATGCTAATCTGTCTATCTGACTGCATTGTACTGACATAAACCTCATTGATTTGATTATAAACAAACAACGGGATATGAATTGAACATGATTCTCTTGCAAAGTGCCTTGAGATAACATTTGTTGCAATTTAGAGCTGAAGTGAACTGATGTTTAGTTTTAACTCTGGCACATACAATGTTCAGATGAAGGCACGCAAAAATATGAATAGAGAAACGTCCGTACACCTGATGTTCACTGTATTTCACTGACATTTGAATCGACAGGTCAAACGGTGGAACAGCAAAAAGACAAAATTTTACATGTGGTGACAAAGTAGTCAACAATACAATGTCACGCAAAATAAGCAGACATAAAAATAAAATGAAAGCAAATTAAACTAATGTTTTTTCTGCTTCAGGTCAGTCAGGATTCTCAAACGTAATTATTCAGACGTTTGCTAAACATCAGAATAATGACAACTATTTTTAATTAAGCAGTTTACATATATGTGTTTCTAGTCCGGCTGATTGTCACAGATGACCTGCAAAGGAAAGCAGCAAGCAAAAACCATTGGAAAGAGGCCAGAAGTTAGAGATAAAACCTGACTGCTGACTCAGAAGGGAGCAGTGGTAAACTACATCAGCTAATTAGTTGTTCCTGCTCTACTGAGAGTCATCAGGGTGATCATGATGAGGGACGTAATGCAGAGGGAATTTCACCTGAGCTGCAGCTACAGTTAGCCTGGTTGTAATAGAAAACAGCTGCATCCGCTCTCTGCCAGCTTCTAGCTGGATGTGCTTCATAGTGTGAAAGATACCTGCTTCTTTAGTCAAAACCAAATCATCTAATCATAAAGTAGCCAAGCACTATGAACGAGACTTCAGATTCACTCACTGTGTCAATCTGAGGCCAGGTGGATAGGAGAAAGTATTGCTCAGTACGCCGGAAATAAGGCATCAAGGATGTGAGAATACCCAGGATTAAGATGCAGTAGTAAGTGAGGCAGCTTTAATCATTTTAAAGGGGCAGTATTATGTGGTTTCCAGGCTCATACTGCAGTTTTATAGCATAATCGAGTAACAATGTTGTTCAGTTGTTATAAAAATGCTTTATATCAAATATGACCTAAATGAAATTAAAACTCCTGCTGTTTCTGAAGCTCTGCCTTCAGGAAGTCATCACAGCATGTCTCCTCTATTAACCCTTTAGTCTGTTTTTACCAGCATTGCACTGACAAGTAGCTCGTATAATGAGCTCAGCAGATGCACTGTTTCACCAGGTGTTTGCTAACTGCTGCTGGCTAGTCTGGAGGAGTTCAGCAAGGGAGTTGTGGCGGGCGACTGCTCCGTGAGTCCGAAGCTCGGGTGTAAAATGTGAAGACCCCTATGATTAAACATTCAAAAAGCCACTCATTGTTGAACTGGAACCGGTTCTACTCCCGAGTTTAACCGATTCCATTAAGAAAATCTGAAAAAGTTTGATCTTTTGGCGGGTACTGTGGATGTGTTTTGTATGAACTTGCTGCAGAGTCTGCCAGTCCACATCGTGCAGGTGGAGATGAGGTGTTGGAATCCCTGTTGCACCTGACACGGAGCTTCACAGGTTCCACAGGCGGCTCCGCCAAATGCTGAAGGTGAGAAACGAACACATCTTCACCCAGACAGGGATAACAAACAGCCTTACAATTCTATAAAAACACCCAACCTCTGGATCAGCGGTAAAGACCAGGAAGTCTCAGAATAGACGGATGACGAGGTAACAGGTTGAATATGCCGCTTCTAAGAAACAACTCAGTGAAACATCTGATTTGAATATCAATATTTACTAAGAGAAAGGATTTTTTTCTGTTTGCCCACACAGAGGAGATGAAACACAGCTTCTTCATCCTGAAAGGGTACTTGAGTCTAAATCAGTCCCTCAGGGTGCTAATAATCAGTCTTTCAAATATGAACAGGAGAGGAGCAAAAACAAAAGTGTAAGCTATCGAACATTATATTCCAAAGAGAAAGAAACTTCGTCTCAGGCTTTCTCAGACAAATGAAAGCCGTGAATCCAAACAGCACCTGAATGAGTTACATGTTTGTGTCCATTAAATCTCTCAGATGCTGAGTCATGTACCGATCCAGTCTGAAATGGGCAACCTGTTCACTTTTAAGTTTTGCTTTCGTCACGTTTCTTAATTTTTCTATTTTTGGATTACACTCTGCCCAGTCAGAGACAAGGACTGGTCAAGAAATATTCAGTAGTAGAGCAGTTTCTTTGAACCTTCACTCGCATGTTTCAGCTTTTCCACTGAGAGCTAATCATCTTGTTGCTGCTTAACGGCTAACTCACTCAGTAAAGGAGTGAGTTGAACAACCATACAAAATGGTCAGAATTTGGTTCAGAAACAGATGAGAATGATTTACTCAGCATGAAATGAATGAAAAAGCAGACAAAGTCCAAAATAAAAACCACTGAAGAAACGCTTTAAAAGCTGACAGGATGCTGCTGTTGTCACTATGCAGCACTGTGGATGTGACCTAGACTATTCAAACTGGAGCATCTGTCATACCTTTTTGCTCCAGGTAAGCCTCCACCTCCTCCCTTTTCTCTGCACTCCATCCCCTTATACTGACTTCCGTGTGGTGCGTTCAGGAACCTTTTGATGCCTCAGCTCAGGAAATTAACCTCTCAGGAAACTAGACAAAAGACATCAACTAACAAGCATCACAGTATCTGTATCCACGTCGTTTTACCTCAGCGCCACTGGCCTTCAAGTTGCCGTGGTAACGCCATTTTTTTGTTCTGACTCACAAGCTGAAGTGAGCGTCCCTGAAACTCGTGAAAGATATTCATCCTGGAGCAGAGCAGAGGAGAATAATGCAGCCAGATCTCGACTGTAGCACAAAACCTCTGCAGGCGAGGTCAGAGCCACCACACACACACACACACACACCCACCCCCCCACACACACACACACACACACACAGAGCACCACGGTGAATATCCGCCTCCACTCAACAAAACACACTGACTGTTTTCTCCTCTTTTTCTTTCTGATGGTATGTAGGAGATGAAACAAGTTTTAGATTCAGACTAATGTGAGCTGAAGTCATCAGACACTGTTAGCTGAACACACGTCCAGTTGTTGGAAGATGTCTTTACGGTTCCACATTATTGTAAAAGCACTCCACGCTTTGATGTCCGTTTTCTTTATCAGGAGGTGGAACACAAATGTGAAAAGTCCACAAAAGTGCAATTTATAGAGTGCTATTCCATCTCCACCACAAGAGGTCAGGAGAGCATGCTTTTGAAGTGTTAGAGCTCCCTGTTTTTGTCATTAAAGCTCCTGGAGTCACATGTAATGGCTAAAAAGTGACATCCAGCATCAAAAAGCCTTATAGATGGATTCTGACTCTCTGCTCTGTGATGTTTGTGCATCATTCTTCTCAAAATGTGAAAACATTAAACATTCAGCTGTTTTAGAATGTATAACCACATCAATTGTTATTTTGGTAATAATTTCTCATGTGCTTATCATCTCCACAGTGGAAACAAGTGGAAAGTAAATAAAATATTAGAAAACGGTGTAGGAGCTGAAATGCAAACTGTTGCTAGTCATAAAAGATGAGCTGACAGGATGATATGAGATCAAATAGCTCTGCATCTTTGGGATGAATGAAATTTAGAAAATCTGAAATTACATTGACAATTTTTTTTTTTAAAGAATATTAATAACTTTCTATTTAATTAGATTAAAACAGTGTGATAAAAGAAACGTGGAGCACTTCCATTCTCCTCACACTGCTTGGTGACTATCTCATCTCCACAGCCTTTTTCCTTTGACTAAAAAGAATATAGCTCATCTTTAGATCTCAGATTTTAATAACTTAAAGCAATAGTGCATGAATGATATGTCTCCTGCCCTAGCAGCTTTCTTTGGATCTGAACTCAGACTGTTGTCCGTCTTCTGTTTAAAGCATGGATCCAGTGCAGTAACCACTTGGAGAAAGACCTTGATCATCATTCTGCAAAACCCATATTTTTGATCAAGTCGCAGGACTAAAGACATTTCTGTCTTTCCTCACTTTCTTTCAGCCCCACATGTGTTTCCCCATGTGTGGGGCTGCGTCCTGAAGACACACGGCGTGTGGAGAACTTTTCCAAGACGGCTGAAGTCTTCTGCTTCTTGAAAATCCTCCTCAGTCAGCTGAGCAAGCTTGTATAAAAAATGAATAACAAAAACAAAGATTATTTGTGACGCAGTATTCATTTTTATACTGTTATTTCAATCTTGTCTTGTGTGCATTTCTATTTTTCAAGTTGAGGCTTCATACATCAGTGATCAAATATCCTATCCATCTTGTCTATCTAGCTCCATCTGTCGCTTTTCTTATTCCTTCTCAGCCGTTGATCCAGCATAGCTGCTAGAATTGCAGGCTACTGCTCTATAAATTCCTGCAGCAGTAGGTAAAGATGACTCCCAACATCTTCGAGAATGAGTGAGTGTCTACAATGCACATTACAGCACACCACGAGGTAAAGGGAGGCCATTGTTGTTGTAGAGAAAAGGCCTTTGCGACCCTGTCTGGGCAGAGCCTCGCCTCCAGCTGCATTGGACAAACACACAGACAGCTGATCACACAACCACGCATCCCGAGTGCAATCAACGTAAAGTCGCAGTGCTGCACAGGAAATGCAGCCCTCTTTGTTCTTCAGAAGCAAAAGGAGGGGGATAAACATGATAGTGTGCCCTGCATAGTGTGCCCTACCTGTCACCCGATGGCCGCTGGAGGTGGGCACCAGAGTGTCCAGATAATGGAGGAATGGATGGATGGATGGATGGATGGATGAATGGATGGATGGATGGATGGATGAATGGAACTGGAGTGAAAACCGTCTTGTCTTATCTTGATTGGCTTTAACTGAACTTAGCGTTGGACATTGGTGTGAAAACTAAACTTAAGCTAATTAAAAAATGCTTAAATCTTCTTTATTTTGAACATAATGCAGTTCAGTGCCCACTGATGAGTTCACAGCGCTGTGGACTCAGTTAGATTCCTGCTGATTTCAGTGGAGAGGTCTAAGCCTAAGTTAATTCCCCCTTTTGACAAGTTCCACAAATAAAGCTTTACTGGCTGCTGAGCTGTGACAGTGGACACATCCACTCTGGGAGAGCCAAAAGACTGGCATGCAGGACTGTGAATGCAGCACAGCAAGAAAGGACAGAGAAGAATGGATGGATTTATAGGTCTGTGGGGTTTTAGTTCTGCTGGCAAAAGCAGAAGCAAAAGCAAAGGGTGAATAGAAGTCACAGTGATCCAGACAGTTCTGATGACTTTATGCAGCACCAAACACAAGCAGAGCGTTAAAACGGCACAAAACCAGAGGTACACTCTGAAAGGTGTTTTTGGCTGTAGTTTATTTTACGGATTTATTTACATTAATCTCACTTATTTCATTTGGTTTAGTGATGACAACTTACTTTTTTGTATTTAATTAACTTACAAGTTAAAACTCTAACTTAAATTAACTTAAGGGAACTTTTTACTTTGACTTTACTAATTGAGTTCAATGCCATTTTCTTATAACCAACTCAATATATTACAATCATCCAATTCAATTCATCAAGTTTATCCAACTCAATTTACTAAGATTTTATAACTTAATTCATTAAGTATGTTTAGCATGATAAATTTAAGTCACTCTTACTCAAATCAATCAAATCTCAAAAGTGTATTTGAAGCTATTAAATTCAACGCTGCGTTCGCAGCCTACGACTGACGTCATGATCGATCTTCACCAGGACAGATCCTGTACCAAGCAGGTTGCTGTGGTGGTGCAGGAGTAGAGCACAACTCGCATAACGAGATGTTAGTCTTCGGTGCTGCCGTCGTAAGTTCGATTCCAGCCTGATGATCTTAGCTGCATGTCTTCTCTCTCTGTCGTTACCCACTATCCTGTCTAACTACTGTTAAATAAAGACTGCATGAGCCAAAAAAAAAAAAAAAAAAACTGGTAAAAAAAAAGAGTAATAATTTAATAGTTTCCTTCTTTATTTGAAGTAAACTAAAAAATTAATAAATTGAGTCGGTTAAACTTAATAAATTAGGTTGATAAACTTAATTGATTTACTTGTTATCAATTGAAGCAATTCTATTAAGTTGGTTGAACTAATTTCTTTTTACAGGTGCATTTTAGAGAAATCTGCTGGATGTTTTAAGTGATTGCAAAAAAATATTAACTAGTTACATGTCAGTGTTTTATATGGCTTTGGTTTGGATAAATACAAAGCAATGTCTGGTGTGTTAATGAGTATTTCAAACATATACTGGAGATTTGAATGTTATTGTTTAAGATACAGGATGATAATGCTGATACTTGTGTAAAATAAATGTATCAGCATTTATATTTTTTCTTCAAATCTAGATTGAAACCAAAACCAACTGAGTGTTGAATCAAAACTACTTGAGTCTACAATCATTGTTTTGATGATTGTGATTAGATTAGCTAATTTAAATTTTTTTAACAATACATGTAACGTCAGGGATGAGATTAGTTGGAGAAGCCAGGAAAATCTTAAATTTGCATGGAGTTGCTCACATGTTTACAACAGGTTTGTGTGTTGGGTTGACTTCAGCTGCATGGAAATATTTATATTGTTCAGTACCAGGTGAGGAAGTGTGGTCAGGAATGCAACCTAGATCACAAAGGACATTTCCTTCACTGTCTTTTTCAGCTTCTTCCTTCTGGGAGAAACAAAAAACAAAACAAAAAAAAAATCCCACCTTGCTAACAGAAAAAAAGTTTATGATTTGTCCGCTCTCCAATAACGTCTTTTAACAATTCTGCACAGGTACATTGTCTTTATTTGGTTGTCTTAAACAATTTTTTGTACTAATGTGGGCTATATGTTACTTACATGTTGTATTTCTATCTATCTATCTATCTATCTATCTATCTATCTATCTATCTATCCATCCATTCATGTGTAACCAGATCAGTTATGGTTTAAAGCCGTGCATGCAGCATGCAGCATGCCTGAGTACACGTGCTCCCACCACCACGTCACAATTGGAGGACAGAACCTTTTACTCTGGATAATAATTTATAACCCCTGTGCAAACATGTGTTTTTTAACGCAAGTAGCATTTAGCTTACTATCAATAACAATTGTCAGTTTCAAACTAAAACAAATACGGGGTTTTATGTCAGGGAGCTTTTTCTCTGTGCACCAATCAATGAGCTGCAGCTGCAGCTGGCCACGCCCTCTGTTCTTCTGTAAGAGCTGGAACATTTTGTTTAGGAAGTCAAATATTTAGAACATCTGGACGGGCAGCCTGTGGCGCATCGGCAGGTTTACCGGCAACTTTTTAAACATTTTAACCGCTTAAAGTAAAGTCTGCCATTTTAGACAGGCGGAGGTTTAACTTCTCCGCACCGCGACCAGGAAGACGTGAGAACGGCCAACTTTTATTTGGTAAGAGCTTAAGTAATGACAGATAAACACGTAACCGCCTCATGTTTCCTTTCGACAAAAAATAAGTTATGGATATACGCGGCGGGAAGAGAAGAAGGAAGGTAAGCGGCGGCGTGAGGAGCTGCAGGCGCGGCGCGGCCGCCAAGATGAAGCGGGAGGCGGTGAAGGTCCTCCGCTCCCTCACGGTGGGGAACAACAACAAGCGCGCCGAGGCCATGGACGAGGAAGAGGACGATGACTGCTTCTCTATCTCCTTCCTCCGGAGTGACCCCTCCAGGCCGGCGGCGGCCGTGTCTCCGCGGTACAGCCTGCTGCGGGAGGTGGGCCGGGGAAGCTACGGGGTGGTGTACGAGGCCGTGGCCCGCAGGACCGGGGCCAGGGTGGCGGTGAAGAGGCTCCAGTGCGACGCCCCGGAGAACGTCGAGCTGGCGCTGGCCGAGTTCTGGGCCCTGACGAGCCTGGAGAACCGACACCAGAATGTGGTTCAACTGGAGGAGTGCGTGCTGCAGCGGAACGGCCTGGCCCAGAAGATGAGCCACGGTAACAAGAAGTCCAGGCAGTATCTGCGGCTGGTGGAGACCTCCCTCAAAGGTATCTGTTCTTCTGTAACACACAGAGCTGAGACAAAGGCCTGGGAACCTGAAACAAGGGCCTGCAAACCGAGTTTAATTAGGAGCCAATGTGCTGACTGGTGTCAACAACTTATAGACAAACTTTGATGTTCTTGCTGCAAAGAAAACTTCTGATTTATCCAATTGATTGGATGCAAGCAAACACAAATGATTTTAGCCTGCATTACTAAAATTAGCCAAAAACAATAACTACTTATCACCTTTCTGTATTTCAAAATAAAATGCAACTTTGTGAAATTAGGACCTACTGGTGCTAACTCTGCACTCAAATGAAGTAGTTTGCGTATTTACACAGTTTTTTACTGTAATTGAAGGGAAACATTGTTCTACTCCAGTGATATGGATTTCCTTCTGCAGCCTCCCATCTGACGGTGATGTCGCTGTACATCACCTAGAAGAGTCACAGAGAGAACGCTGTGCTTCCTCCAGCCCAAACGAGAACACGGTGTACTACTTGGCGGCATGTTAGAGACCTTCTTCCTGCTAAACACTTAGACGTTTAACATTAAAGCTGCACCATGAACTCAGAAACATACAAAATCAGCCACAGAGTTATGATTCAGACATTTTTCAACTCAGGTCAGGGTTTCTACTTGGCCTATTTATGTCTGTCTCTTCTAATATAGTTAGTGATCATGCCATTTCTATATTATAGATACTAACTCAGTCTTTGCTAGTTCAATCTATGTTTCCAACTAAACCCAGCTGCTATGTTTACAACGACTCTTTTAATAGCAGCGCAGTTATGTAAGTGTCACAGTTCTGGGTCTCTAAGTAAAATCCTTCAGCGACATTGTTTCTAGACTTTGTGATCTAATAGAAAATAATAGATCACAGCAACAATGTTAAAGCCTTCAGCTTAAACATTTTAGCTTGTTTTGCTCTGATTCTTGTAAGTTTCAGAAGTAAAGAAGCAGGCATGGCACGATTTGTGACAACTCCACAGTGATTATCATGACAGGTCAATGTGGGCAAGTGAGGTGGTTTCTTCCTTGTGTCATGAATCTAGTTTCACTGAAACCTCAGTCGCTGCTCCTTCATGAAATCAGTCGGGTTGCAAAGTGTTGTGTTTTTGCTGTAAGCTCAGCTGATTGCAACTACATAGAGATCTGTTCTGAATAAAACAGAGTCTATAACATTAAATCAACGTTGTGTTTTAGTTTAAACACGCACCTTGGATCACACTAAATCTAATTTATTTTGTCTACCAGTTCAGTCTGTACAGTGACTTTTAGGCAGATGGCTACAGCGAGTGCAGCCAGATCGTGAAATTCCCAATTTAATGCATATAGTTCAGATTGTGCTGCTCCTATTCCGCGCCTCATTGGTTCTATAAATCACCTGCATTTTCTGGAAGGACACACATCACATGCTTTCCATTGGAATAGCTTATATGACACAAGTATTGAACTGATTTGTAAAGGATCAGTTTACCTTACAGGTCCGGACCCATGACCTGTAAGGGTCTTTAGAACTGGGCCGGATAATTAGTCATCCTGTTCATCAGAAAGGTGTTACTGCATAATACTGTATATTCAGTCCTTTGGAGAAACTATGAAATTGAAATTCTCATGGTGTTAAAACATGAGTAAAACCTTGGTTACACTTTAAAATACAAAATATCTAACATGATGGGGATCCAAACATTTAGTCAACTTACAATTAATTGTTGGATAATAGTTTATAAATTAACTGAATGGAACTAATTTTAATCTAATAATGTCCAGTTACACCTAAGAGGTTCTTGTTTCATAAATGTATTTAAGTTTAATATGACAAACTACAATTTTCTGTTTTTTCAGTCAGTATGTCAGTATATAGCTGACACAAAAAATTCAGCTTCTTTTTCTAAATTCAGTATGTTGTGAAAAGTTTAGCCCTTCATATTACAGAGGAGATCCTGATACAAGAGAAAACTCAGTTTTTTAAGAAAATGGTCAGATATAAATGATTTTTAATCAATTGATCAGATTAATCAACTTTAGATTAACTCATTTTTAATCGATAACTTGTATCCCTCGAGGTTTAGAACAGTAGGTTTGTAAAACCACAACAGGTAACCGGCCAGGCTGTAATTCATTTATAATTTAAGATTTTATTTGGAAATTGGCTGTTTCTTGAAGTAATGTCCACCAAAATGATTCTTTGCACAAGCAGGAGTTCAAGTTTTGACCCCCCAAAAGCAATGCTAACACAACTCTAGTTCACTGCTGGACTTGAAGAAAGAATCACTTTCTGCAAGGGCTCAATATGGACTCAGCCAATATAAAGGTAATGAGTGCCATATCTTAAACCCCTGGGTTCAATTTCATTTTTGATTTGTCAGATTTAAAACAGCCTGCCTCCTATCTTCCTACTGTCTATCCTGAAGTTAACCCTTCACAGAGTTTAAAAAGGTCAATGTTATAGCTGGTATTTTCAACTACATGAAGGGGCTGTTAAAAGGATTTAATAAGTCAAGGTGGTGATTTTAAGGAAGCTGTTGCCATGCTATTCTAGACTTACCTAAACCCAGAATAAAGCAGGGGAGGATCAGCCTTTTGAAACACTGTCAGGACATGACTGGCTTTGCTCTTAGGTGGCGTTAAAGGCAAACCAGTTCTTTTGTGGAACCAGTTAAGAACTGGTTCCAACACTAGCTCTAGTTGAACACTAGTTCAATCAATTTCAGTCCACTTATTTTAATTACTGGAGCATTAAGAACATTTTTTACATTAACAAATGAACAAAGAACCAACTTAAATGGGATTCTTGTTGATTTTTACTACCATGTTGTCACGTTAACAAGGCTTTTCTCAAAGGGCTGATGACAACTGTACAACTGATTTCTGGTCCTTTGTCGGGTCTTCAGTGCCTGATTAGACATGATTAATCTGCTGGATATTGTTCAAAGATTTGTCAGTTGTTTTATTTAGTTATGTTTTAATCACTAAGTGAATTATAGGGTTAGTACTGGTGGGAAAAATGAAAAAGCAGTCTAAGGTAAAACTTGGAAAGACCTTGGGGAAACTGGAGAAGTACTGGCTCAATGAAAGTAAGTAAATAAATCACTTCTGGTTTCTCAGGTTGTGAGATATCTGAATGATTGGAAAGACTTGGGACATTTTTAAGCCATGGCATAGAACCTTGCCACTTTTTGCTTTCATAATTTGGGCATTTTTGACTTTTAGAGTTGTAACAAAGTATTGTCTTCTTTTAATCCTAAGGTGAGCGCATCCTTGGTTACCCAGAGGAGCCATGCTACCTTTGGTTCGTCATGGAGTTCTGTGAAGGTGGGGACCTCAACCAGTACATCTTGTCTCGGCGACCCGACCCCCAGACCAACAGCAGCTTCATGCTCCAGCTAACAAGTGCCATTGCTTTCCTTCACAAGAACAGCATTGTCCACCGGGATCTGAAGCCAGACAACATTCTCATCTCACAGAAATCTGGTTCACCTGTACTTAAGGTAGCAGACTTTGGCCTCAGTAAGGTTTGTGCTGGACTAACCTCCAAGACCAGTGAAGAAGATCCTACAGCGAGAGCTGGTGGTAAAGGGAGCAACCAGTACAACACTGTCAACATCAACAAGTTCTGGTTATCGTCAGCTTGCGGCTCAGACTTCTACATGGCCCCGGAGGTCTGGGAGGGCCACTACACAGCTAAAGCTGACATCTTTGCCCTTGGCATCATCATTTGGGCAATGGTCGAACGAATCACGTTCATCGATGCAGAGTCGAAGCGTGAACTACTGGGCACGTACGTTCGACAGGGCTCTGAGATCATTCCTGTTGGGGAAGCTCTGCTGGAGAACCCCAAGATGGTTCTGCACATCCCTCAGAAGGCCAGGAGCTCTATGACTGAAGGGGTAAAGAAACTCCTTCTGGACATGCTGGCAGTAAACCCTCAGGACCGACCAGATGCTCTCCAACTGGAAATACGAATGGATCAAGTCACTTTTGCTGCATGACAAACACTTCTAAACCTTTCCTTTTTTACCCCAACCAATCCAAGAAGGGACTCATTTCCTCTACAGGTAGGCTGCCTCTCATTCTTCCATGTTAGTAGTAATTAGAGGTGTGCCGATCGATCGAAAGTGTATGGTCGGTGATCGCCGGTCACTGTCTCTTGTTGCCGATCACCAAACCCGATCACCTGTATCTCATTTCGCAGCCTGCATGTGCAGCTCATTTTCGGATTGAAAATCAACGTGTGCCGTCTCCTTCTGTTTCTTCCTCCTCTTTCCTCCGGTTTCCTGATTGGCCCGGTTGAAATTCTACCAGAGAAATCAAGTTCAATAGGAGAAACCCCAGAAGAAACAGTGAAGAGAGATGAGAATCTAGTGGAATTGTGTAGAAATTTTTAAAAACAAATAATAACTGTCTTTTATTTCTCAAAGATTAAAAAAAATAATATGAGAATTTCACATAGTGAACATGTTTTCTTAAAGCTGTGGACATCATTCTACTTTAAACATGCCTGGGTAGCATTCCCTACCTACACTGTAAAAAGAAATTAGTTGAACCAACTTAATTGAATTGCTTCAATTGGTAGCAAGTAATTCAATTAAGTTTGATATGTTGTGTTGGATAAACTCAACATATTATGATCATCTCACTCAATTCATTAAGTTCATCCAACTCAGTTCATTAAGTTGTTTTAACTGAATTCATTAAGTGTGTTAAAAATGAAAAATTTAAGTCAGTCCTGCTCAAATCATTTAATATATTTCAAATAAAGAAGTAAACTAATAAATGATCTCTTTTTTTACCAGGGTTTTTTTTTTTTTGGCTCAGGCGGCCTTTGAGAGTAGTTAGACAGGAAAGTGGGTAATGACAGAGAGAGAAGACATGCAGCTAAGATCATCAGTCTGGAATCAAACTTACAACAGCCGCATTGAGGACTAAGATCTCTTTATGCGAGTTGTGCCATCACAGTTGGTGCAGGATCCATCCATCATGTCAGACGTAGGACACGAACACGGCGTTAATTGTTTGAAATACACTTTTTAGAGTACAAGTTAATTTGAGTCAGTTAGTTTTGTAACTAAAAGTAAGTTGTCATCACCAAATAAATAAAGTGAGATTAATGTAAATAAGTCCACAACATTAACTACAGCCAAAAACACTTTTTAGATTGTAGGGCTTTAAATGTAGTCAAAAATAAAAATCATAACCTTTTTCAACCTTTTTCGGTATTTTTTTTTATCCAGTTTTGAAACTGGATAAAACAAATGAAAACTTAGGGTGTGGTAACCAGAGAGCTACTGATCAGAAATGGAAGTCAGCACTTCTGACTTCCACTGGGAACCAGGAAGGGTACAATCTGAGCCTTAGGGCAAACAGCCTTTGATTAGACGTTAACACCTGGGATGTGTGAGTGAAGCCCAAAACAAGGTGTTGTCACTGAATATCTTTAGCATTGCATGCTCATTATGTGAAGTGCTCTAACAGCAGGCTGTGAATAGAGGTGTGTCATTGTCAGGGACCAAACGGTGCAGAATGGAGAAGCTGAAATTAATTCAGAAAAGCAGGTTTTTATTTACCCCCAAGGAATGAGAAATGACTAACATAACAACTAGACAGGCATGCCAATAAAACAAGTCAACTCAAAATACTAAACTCAAAGACAAAACTGACAAAACCCCCAAACTGACATAAGACAGACTGACCTCCTGAAATGACACATAAGGGTATTTAAATACTGGTTTAGCTAAGCCATAAGGACACAATAGGGAAAAACAAAATGGCTGACACATGACAGCTAACACATAACAATGAAATAAATCCCAAAACTAGCGGGATAATAAAGAGGCAGGCTCACAAAGAGACTTGCAAAGATGTCTATACACAAGTTTTTCCTTCATGTTTCATCTTCAGTTAATTTAATAGGTGAACTCTCACTTTGCACATACTTTTGTGTCCATTTAAACGACTGGATTTGGCTCCTCTGTCACACAAAGGAATACCAGTACCGCCACAATGCACTCCGCCACCCATTTGCTGAGGCTGGAATGGTGGTAAATTTATTTTCCGGTTCGTCCGTAAAGTTACACTTGCATTAAGCATCAGCTACAGCACAGCCAATTGCTGTGTTCAGTCTCACCTGTATATATACACCTGCCGCGCGCTTCCCCGCCGTTCGCTCTGAACCGGCCACCAGGAAGCAGCTCTGGTTGGAGAAAGGCTGTTGTACTCTATGCATCTTGCCAGTTACTTTAAGTATGCTTTTCATCCCCAGAAAAACAATCAGTAGACACTATCAATCAATAAAATCCACCTGGACCAAACTTGAAAATTAGGTGTTATGCTGCTAACACTTTGAGGCAGAAGATGATAATATGCCTCCAGAAATTTTAATAATTGAGGTACTTGAATCATTTGAGGAGTCGTTACAGCCCTACTTTCAGTAGACATCTGAGATGCACTCTGACCTAAATTTTAATTAATTTAATTTAATGTACAAGGTTAACAACTCCATGCCCTTGCAACAAAGTTGGAGTGAAACAGTTTAAACATTTGTATCATGATTATAGTTGGCACATTCATTTAGGTCATCAACTTCAGTTGGTAGGTTAGTTATATAACTGATAATGGCCCAAATTTTTAAATCTAAAGAGAGAGATTACTTTAATCTTGCATGTGAATTCTCCACTCTAAACTCTTTAGCAAAAATGTGTTTGTGGTGGCAGCAGTGCAGTAAAGTGTCTCTGTAAGATTTTAATTGTCTCAGTTTGCTATTTGGAGCAGAATCTCCCTGCATGACATCAAACTGCCGCTGAGTGGATGCTCAGCGACCCAAACTGGCCGCCTGTTTGTTTGAACCTGAACTCTCCACTGACCAGGCCTCAGTTCTGGGTTTGTTTGGCAAATTAGCTCAGTGCTCCTTTCAGCCATTCTGCTAGCTCTTCATCATAACAGGCTGCTCACGCTGTGACATAACACCACCCAGCTGCTCTCAGGGCAGAGCAATCAGGATGTTTCCTTGCTGCCTCCGATTGGCCTCGTTCTGTTGTGGCACGATGGGATAGACGGTTACGCAACAGGCTAGCACTGGTTCAGTTGATAAAGCTGTCATCTGCTGGAAAGAAGGATTAGTGATTAGTGTTGGAAAGAAGGGGAGGAGTGGCTGTTGGACCTGCTACTGGGTGTTCATGTCTGCAGCTGCTGAACTGAAGGGAGCTGACAACGGCAGGATGAACACAGCTGAACCTGTGAGGCATGATGGAACAACGTGGAGCCTGGTTTTATTTCTTTTCCATTATGCAGAGAAATAAATGACTCGTCACACAAAGAACATTTTAAAGAATTCAATTATGAGAATAAAGTCAAAATAATATGTATGCATACAGTGTGTATATGCATAAACATGTACACATACACACATTTATATTTAAACATGCATGTATATACAAAATACACATACAGTACTTTCTTACATGGTTACACAATACATAGAAACATCTACATAACAGTATAAGCTTTTATCATTTGACATTTTAAGGCTCTTTTAAAGAAAGGGCATAATTGAAAATTCATTCCACTCTTTTCCTCTAACAAACCTCGCAAATTATATTTATTCTCTCTTAACTTAAATGATTTCTGAGTTTCAGAAGAAAGATTTTTGTTCAAAGCTTTTTACAGTATTTTTATATGTACAATGTCTTTACATGTAAAAGTATTACTTTGAATAAAAAGTTAGTTGGTTCACAATATCCCATTCTATTAATAAGCCTAAAAGCTATTTTTTGTAACTTAATTAATATATCAATGGTTGTTGTACTTGCATTTTCCCAAACTTCTGAGCTATAAGACAAATGGGCCATAACCAATGGGGAGTGTATAACATTCAAGCCTTTTACATTTATTAAACCTTTAATTTTAAACAACATTCCAATAGTTTTTATGATTTTATTTAATATATTCAAAATGAGGATTCCAACTGAGTTTATTGTCTAGAATAATATTTTCTGATAAACTATCAATTTCAACTCCATTTATTTAAAACTTCTGAGGTCCAGTGGAACAAACAGCTGGAAATACAATTAAACAACATGGCAAGATAAAATATCATACATAAAATGAATCCTGAAATTTACTCAAAACAGACCACTAATGTATAGATTTGTATATTGTTACAGGTATTAGTTACTAATGTGTCAACCACTGTTATAAAACAATCTATCTGGGGCTGTTGTAAGTTATTTTAGTAATTAAGTAATTCGTCAGGTATTCCAGTAAACTGTTTGTTCTGTAGTTGCTACTTAAGCTAATAAAAGTAATATGAAAGAAAAAACTATTCTGTTCCTTACTTAATAAGAAAACATTTTATTATATCTATTTTTATTATTTAGTCTATAAGTCTTAATAAATGCAATCCAATTCAAACATCACCTTCAGTCAAGTTTGAAGTGTAAAGAACATTTTTTTAAAATAGACGTTTCTAATTTACTGCACTTTTTAGTTATTTTATTTCAGGTAGATTTTCTTCTTATTCAGCAAGTCCATGTAATGTTGGCCTAAAGGTATTTTCTTGTACATGTATTACCGTACATAACAGATCCCAGCAGCCACCAGTGAACTCCATGCATGTAATGGATGTTTCCTGCTGAGGTCGGAGGTCAAGCTGATGTGAAACACCAGTTCTGCTCTGCAGTACACACACAGAGCTGTGCAGTCTTTCTATTTAAAGTGATCCCATACTGTTGACAGTTTTTGTCTCTTTCTTGGTGGCAGTTCTTTCTGTTCCCCGCCGCCTCCCTGCACAGATGCTAATAGCACTTAGCACTGGAAGTGAGAGCGTTCAGCTGCATAAACAAACATCTGGCTGGAACACAGCAAGATAAATGGTAAAACAGTTTAATGAACCTTCAATGCAGACCATTTGCCTTGAAGAATTTTAAACATTGAGGCTCTGGAATCATTCAATGAATCGTATCGGCCATATTGGTAATTAGTATTTGTGCTTTACTGTGTTTGGTGAAAATGTCATTCATAGAGCTGCCTTTAGGTGAAATCAGAATATTGAAAATCATGTGCATGTTTTTATTTTGACGTCCATCTGACCAGTCCTCAGACTCCCATCTGATTCCACTGCTGGACAGCGAGTGCTGCTGGTTCAAGGCTTATGGAGGCTTTGGTCGGGAACATTTTGTCCTCTCGCTGCATGCCTGGCTTACGTCTCTCTGTCTTAAACAGGCGAGAGTTCTGACAGCTCTTCTCTTCCCCTGTGTATACTAATTACTTCAGGAATCAATTTTTATAATTTTTTTAAATTGACAGCACTGACAATTGTTCTACAAGTTGAGGCATTTCACCACACAGAGCGGTTCTAATGAATATGCCAATGCCTCCAAGGCTTTGCTGCTTCGCAGTTTAATGCTCAAAAGCATTTAAAAACAGGATTCAGATAATTCAAACTTTTTGATAGTACTCCTCTGAAGGACACTATACTGTACAACATGTTCTGAACAGCGGTTGGGGAACCAGAGGGAGGCACCTCTCAGGGAACTGGGAGTGTCCATCACATTTGTGCCCATAGCATGCTTGTAAAAGTCTGGGTTCAGTGATTGGGGAGGCTGTAAAAAAATGTTTCTTCTGGGATTCAAAGCCAGTTACACAAGTGAGCTGTTGCATAACTGGTCGTCTAAAATACCTCAGTGTGTTTTTGTTTGCCAGGAAGTTTAACAGAATTGAGCAGAACATTCACAAAATTAGATTTCTAAATCTATAGCGTTATAAGTTGTAGTAAAATGAATCAGACTTCAATTAAGGAAGAGGAAAAGCCTGAGTCTGGTCATAAATATGGTCTATTATCTCTACTTTTTGTATAAAAATGCACAGTTCATGGATGGTAGAGTCATAACTGTGGCTATGCCGTGCTTTAGAATAACATTTGTCCACATCTTTTCCAGTCTGCTGTCCTCATTCATGGTGACTGTATTGGATCTAATTGGTTTACACTTCTCAATCCCCTTTAAGTCGAATGGATCTGTCACATGCTTTGTGTGGTTATATTGTCGTGCCTTTGTGATGTTAATGGGATCATTTGTGAATAATAAAGCAGAAAAGCCGTCTCTCTAGGTGTAAATAATTGATGAAAAGGGGCACTGGCAGCATCTGCTGAAATAAGGAGGGATCTGGAAGTCCTGTGTGTCTACTGAGTGTTTAAACTGGAAAAATTATTGTACCTTTTCCTGCTGTTAATATTCAGCTAAAAAAAATTAAGCTAGACTGTCCTTGTGGTTTTGTGCCCTAAAAATTAAATGGAATAATCCGATTTTTTTCTTGTCAACGTATGGCTAGTCCATTGAGTTTACCAAACTTTTTTTCTCTATAGTTAAGAAATAAGTGACTCAACACCTATTGCCTGGTTTTACTTACTCTTGTATAAAAAGTAGTTGCATTTTTCTGCCAAGAAGATCCTAAATTTTGTAAATATTACAACATGAATATTACTTCAAAATCTAGGATAGCGACAGTCATATTTTGACATTATGAGAATGTTGGAAAAAGGGAAGAGTGTTTGTTCTGGGTCGAGGAAGAGGTTCTGCCCCAAGTGGAATAGTTCAAGTATCTCGGGATCTTGTTCACAAATGAATGAATGAAAATTGGAGCGGGGTCGACAGTAGAGCGGGTGCTGTAATGGTCTGTCATGGTGAAGAGAGAACTGAGTCTCTACTTGGGCTGCTTCCCCCGCAACCCGACCCCTGATCAGCAGAAGAAAATGGATGGATGAGATTTTTCCAGTGCAATAAAAGTCATTTTGAGTGAAAGTGTAACATTTTTGTTGTGGTCTAGTTATTCGTTTACACGTCTCTAATGAGAGTCTCTCACGTCAGATGGTTTTTGGCGTGAGATCTCAAAGTGAGCCGTTCCCCCACGCAGGCGTCTGCAGGCGTGAAAACACACAGGCTGGGTTCATTCTACACATGAATAGGCAGATAACAAAAACAATGGCGGACAGCATTGTGCTGTGCTCTGCTACACGATTCCTGCTGAAGAATAGATCTGTGTTGGGTTACTGTTTATGATGAGGTGGAAGCGAGTGAAATGGAAGCTAAGAGATACAAGTGCATGTATGTTCAATGATGTGCAAAAATCATAGCGCCATTTAGCGGCTTGGCATGAGCAATACAGTTGACTGGAGGTGTCCCGATGGTCTAAACATGTAACTTTTCTCCAATCAACATCCGAAAATACCAGCATTTTCCAGACAGCGGTTTCATGGAAATGTAGCCTTTAGATTAGGACTTTAAGCTGTGAAATACACTTGAAGTGTGAGATGAGACAGAGGTGAGGAGGAACAGGAACATCTGCTTTTAATTTGAAAGCCTCTTATTTGTATGCTCATGATGCTAACAGTTCCCTTCATTTCCATTAGAGGGGGAATGTTGGCTTTCCTGCTGGCTCTGAGGTGGTAAAACATGCAAATCAACACATTCCTTCAGTATTTCTATGAAACTGCTGATGATGTAAACTTGGCTTCATACCATCAAAAGTCTGGTGATGCAGAGCATTGTTATAAGCAAATTTAACCGCAGATAAGAGGGAATACTATTTTTGCAAATGTTCTCTTCCACTTTTTTCTTATTTGGGCTTGTTTGGTTGTGTTCCAATCATTTTCTCTTGCAATTAAACAAAAGACCTTTGAAACATTACTTCAGCATTGGTCAGGTCAGGCATTAGTTTCAGACATGAGCAGGACCAGTTCACTGGAGGAAAGAGACAGCACTGTGCTGTCTGAGAACATATGACAATGCTGATCTTGTTGATGCTTATTGAGGAACTCCTTGCAGGTGATCAGATTGTGACTGGTGTTCACCTAAAATAATCAAAATATTCCTGAAGCTGTTTTAATCGCTGCTGAAACTTACAGTCAGATGGAGACAGTCTTGTTTTTCTGTTGGGAAGAAGTGGACTAAGTCCAAAGTTGATGCATTTTAATATATCCTCAAATTATATTTCTAGTATCTGGGTGGTTTGTGTTTTTTCTCTATTGACAGATTTAAACAAAAACTAAGCACACACTTAGAGGTGATATGCTAGAAATCCTGAGTCAGCAGTACGGAGTGGATGCTGTAGGATTGGTTGAGACTCTCCAGCTCGCATGCCTCCAGCTGAGCTTGTGTTCCTAACATGTGCACTGCTGTTATGCAACCTGTAAAAGGGGAACGAGCCGCTGCACGTCAGCCGCTGGGCTATTCTTAGAGCCGAGCGCTGAATCCAACATGGACGCAGGTTCAGCAAGCTTCCCTCCAGGAACAAACTACGGCTGAGACTCTACTCCACAATAACACTTGGTCTTCTTCCCTTCTGTTCAAGCATGGCCACATATCCTGTTTGATTCCACACATACTAAAACATGATGGGTTTAGCATTTTGGTGATATATGGTGCCAATACTTGTACAGTTGGTTAGGACCATTCTAAACTAGTTATTAGGTATGTGGCCTATGCATGCAACAAATTTATGTCAACTGAATGTTTGTTAAAAAAAAAAAAAGTCTATACCCAGAAGTTTCAGAAAATAATTTCACACATTTTGTCTCATGAATATTAACATAAAAATGTAGATGATTTTACTCTGGAATATTGAAATCTCATTATATATAAGCTGATGTTTCATCTATATCTTCAGATGAATTTGATACATTTGTCCAGTAAGGCGATTCCAGTGCAGCTGCTCGTTATTTCCCACTGCTGCTCTTCTGCAGGACGATACTGCAGCAACCTGGGACTTATTTTGACATCATGTCCTTGTTCAGTTTTGATTTTGAAGAACTACAAAGATTAAAAAGGAAACCTCTCTGCCTATGAATAAAGAGAGAGAAGATTTTTGCTGAGTAAACTCACAGGGCTCAAGGTTTTGAGGAATAAAAATTTAACTTTGGTTTTGGATACTGAATGAAGCAAAGCTGGAGGTGGATTGTAAAAGTTAGGTTTGTTTCGTCATAAAGAGATTCTTTGACAGTACGAACCGACGGCCTCAAAAGTGACTGTGTGTGTGTCGTCGCCTCATTCTGACCTCTTCACTCTGTTTCTCTGCAGACCTGTTGTCTCCATGGCTGTGGACGGGGAAGGAAAAAGGACTCTGACAACCTGAAATGTGAAGACTCATGATCTAGAACTGAGCTGCAAGACAAACTGGAGCATTATTCCAAACCTCTGGGACAGAAAAATATGCAAATAAACTCGTTACAATTTCCTTTTTATTTTCTATTAGCTTACTGGGGAGATGGACAATGCCAGAGTGAAGTCAGAGTGCTGGCTGGATCAGAAAGAAGCTTTCATTTTGTAATCTAGTTTGTTTTATGAGTTTGTTCTTCCTTCACTTTTGTACTGTACTGAACTGTGAGGCAGGTTAGCCGTGTTCTCACTGATTAAAGCATTCGTGGGAGTAATAACTGAAGAACAGATGACTGCTACCCTCAAACATCCCTGTGCCTTTAAGAGGATTCACCCCGAGTCGACTGGATCTGCGGGAGAATTCATCCTGAAGGTTCTGAACCAAGATGGAAACCTGAGAAGTCTGCAAACTTGTAAAGTTTCAGGCTAGCAAAATGTGCAAACACTTTTGTTTTTAATGTTTTGACACTTTCTGAATGATTGATCAAGCGGCTGTGATTTCAGAGGAGACAGTGAGGGGTCTCTCAGAGTTCAACGCTGAGGTGCAATTAGGAATCTGAGAAATCTCCCAGACGCTTAAAAACAGAGAACAACAGCGATGTGTGTTGAAAATGATCTGCGCCACATTTCAGAGGCAGAAGGATGAAGATCTAATGGGTTTTATTGTTGAGGTGAACTCGTTATATCAGGCCTTTCAACCTGTGCAGTTGTAACCAAACGAGAGAATTTAAACTCGTCTTACTGGGCATTAGTTCCTGTTCAAACCAAAGAGCCCCTCATGGACCAAGTGCACACGGTTTTTCTTTGCCATAAGAGTTCTTCATGACCAAGGAGTTGGTTTTTGATGATTTTTTCCAGCGCTAGCAGATGTTTTAGCAACTGAATGTTTTTCTGTTGAGGTTGAGTGTGGCATTTTGGACATGCTGACAGAAAACCTCTATATACATTAGAAAATGTGCAGATTTCAGCCATTTCCAGCATTGCACCTTATGTATTTTCAAGCTTGTAACGGGTTTGGATGGTGTGAAGTGGGTTACTTTGTAGCTTTTACGCGTGAGCAGTATTGAGTCTTTAAATATTTCACTGTCCGGTGCCATTTGGGGGTTTCTTCAGGAAATTGGAAGCTGTACCATCTGAGAATAATCCCAAAGGCACACGGAGACACTCGTCCATTTCTCTGGTTCCTTCCCTCTTCTTATTGAAGTGATTTGAACTCTTTCGGTTGTAGCCTGCTGACTGGTTAGACAGGAAATCACAGAACGCTTGGACCCGTCTGCTATAGAGCCCTAAAGGCAAATGAAAAATCCAGAGCTGGAAGGACTTCCAGGGAAATATGACTGAACAAACAGCCTACAGAGAGAGAGAGAGCCAAGTGTTGTCACCAGCCTCTCTTTGGGACACGAGTGTCCTTCAGTGACTTGGCTCTGCAGCCACAGCAGTTCTGAGACTTGTTTTAGTTCTTCTGTAGCGTGATCCTACCTCGTGCTTAACACTCATCACCCTCAGCTGTCTGTAGTAAAGTCTTAGGTGTGAGGATAGGGTGCACAGTGGCTGAGTAGGAAAGCATCTTACCTCATACTCAGTGTCTTATTCTTCCTTCTGATGTTCTGGCTGGAACCAACACCTGACTTTTTCCCAGAGTTTTGACTAAATGTACATCTCACCTACAAACCACAGTACGTTAACTACAGCTCCAATAAGGGTTTTACAGGACTTTATCTAAAGACAGGTGGTGGTATTTAACCCTCCTTTGGGTACATCTGGACGCTCAGACTGGCATGAGATCAACAGGAAGATTGAAAATCACATGTAGATTAATTCTGCATGGAAGTCTGAACTACCATGGTCTTCAGTGGGCTTTCTCCACACTAAAGTCAACGACTGACCCAGAATGTACCATATTTAAGTCTATGAGCTCAGGTTCTTGAGAACAGCCAATGAATTACATAAAAGCTGCGGCATGCAACTCATAAAAAATATTTTTAATACGTATTTAAAACTGTCAACATGTCGTGACAGTATGTTATGAGATGGTCTTAAAAGATTGATCTTCTCCACCTCCTTCCTGTGCTGCTGTTGCACTCTGAAGAAACGCACGCCTTCCGACCAAAACCAACCAATCAGAGCCAGGAGGAGGGTCTTGGCGCCAATGGTTAGTAAAACCTGTACCGGTTAGTAAAACCGGTACAGGAAAACCGTTTATCCGATTATCTCGTGTTTTACACTATCGCGATTCGGTGACAGTTTCAACAGATATATAACTCTTTTTTTATGAAAGTTGCATACTGCAGCTTTTAATGTCTCAGCATGGCGGGTCATGTTTTCCTACTCAGCCATAACTGTGTTTTTGCTCTCAGAAACTTGTGTGGCCACAATGCCAGCAGCTGGTTCTGCATTAAATATTCAGTGTGAAATGAAGTGACATCTGGTAGTAAAAGGAAATGTCCAACTCTTACGGGAGCTGTAGAGGTTAAAGGGTACCAAACATCAAACTGTGAAGGTTTCAGTTCTACGATGTAATAGAGCTATTTCTTTTTTTTGTTGTTGTAATTTTCTTTTTTTTCTCCTGGAAGGTGTTTCTTCTGTCCTGTTTTGTGTTTCGTCTTTATAGCCACCCAACGCAGTGAAAGGTCGTAGTTCATGTCACAGTTTGTGCTCACTTGCTCTGCTGCTGTTTTTCCTTGTTCCTTTTTTTTGCAGAATATTGATAACTTCACTTGAACACTATGCAACAAAAGATTTCATTGCCTCACTGTAAATGCTGCACAGATCCACACCCTCCTCGAACTCTTGTGGATGATATCTTGAAATCTTTCCATGTTTTAGTGTGTACAGAATTGTCTTTCAGGTGTAAAATAGAGACTTTTTTTTGTTGTTGTTGTTGTTAATAAAGCTGACAGGAGCCATTAGATGTTTGAGGAAAGCATCTGTTATTTTGCTGTAAATATCTTTGACAACTTTTCTGCAAATAAAAGCTTAAAATGTGTATTCATGGAAGTCGGTGTGTGATTCGGTGATGACATCCAAGCAGACGATTGGTTTGTTTTACAGCGACTGTGACCAGCAGTGTATTTTCAAGCAGCAGGAGGCTGAATTCCCGCTGGATTAATTCAGTTTCATCAGCCTAGAAATACCAGACGGCCTTTGATTGCTTCAAACTAAATCCATCCTGCAGTCTGGAAATTGTTTTCAAATGCAAATGGAAGATCTTTTCCAGATTCCATCAATCGTTCTGGCTGCATGTAAATGTTTAGAAAATATTATTCACGCTCTCTCACACTCTCATTCAAGCAATAGAATCCAATGTGATTACGGTAAATACATTTTTATATCATTTACTTTGAAGTTAAATTTGAATTACAGCAATCCAGTTCATTTAAATCATTTCTTAATGCCTGTCAAATCAAGTTCATATATAATCATACATTTCAGTCTTTATTCAGTTCAATTCCTTTCAATTTAAGAAAACCAAGACCAAAAACAGAGCAGCTGATATGTCTGCAGACCACACACATCCTGGATACAACGGTTTGGACTTTTACCTTCAGGGCAGCACCACAGATGGTTTAACCCCTGGGTTGTTTGGCGAACACTTAATAGTAAGTATGTCCAAATTAATAACATGCATATTTATGTAAATTCAGCCTGAAAGAGAAGCAGAATCAAAGTCACATTCCTTGTTTTTGCTCAACTTGGTGAATAAAGCCGATTCTGATGAATTTATATACGTATAGAAACATATTATTCAGATTATATTGTTAAGTCATGCCACTCTTGACAAACGATGAAGAGATATTTCCAAAGTGATTCAATAATAAAAAATTAAAAAATCAAATCTGTAGATCTTGGTTTTTAATCTTCAGCTTCTCTTTGTTTTATCTGTTTTAGGTAAAGAATGACTGAATACATTTCTGACACACATTTTCAGTCTGAAAGCAAAATTTTATGTCTTTGGTTCCCAAAACTTGTAATATTGTACAGAGTTAAATTTGTTTCACAATTATTCAATCAAAAACACCTAATCTCAAATAAAAAAATTAAAAATAAAATTGTGATCAAAACTTTTGGAAATATGACGATTTAAAAAAAAATAAAAAAAAAACAATAAAAAAAAAGTTTTAAAAAACTCTCTTTTTTATTATTAAAATCACTAGTTTCGTGAAAAAGTTACTTGCAAAATATGAACTTGTATTTGCGCGTGTCACAAATCTTTGGTTGCAATTCAAAGTTTTTGTTTGCGAATCTTTGGAGGCCCCTAGGGGCCAAGGGGAGTTTCTTTTTCATTTGCAGAAGGATTGCGTTCTCTCGCAATATTGCACTGATTAGTTCATGGGGCATAATTGAATACTGTAAGCCTTTCTTACGCTGGCCATCCTCCTTTCTGTTATTCTGGTTTATGTGAGGAGGTTTTTCTATGTATATTAATATCTCGTTGTGAAATATCTGTAGTTTGATCTTTTTCTTTAGAATAGAAATGCAACACAAACCTGTGATATAAACATAAACTTTCCGTAAGAAGGAAAGAAATAAAACTACATCCAAACTATTTGGACTATTTCTGAGTTGTTATCACAGGGTAATAAAGTCATCTGACAGTTTTGATTGTGTCTCTTTTGTGTTGGCCTGAATGTTTTCATGTTCAGTTCCATCTCAACCTTATGCACACAGACATGAACCTGAAGTGAACAAATCGATTTTCAATCAGTTTTTTTTTCCCCCACCAAAGAGTTAAGAATAAACACTGAGATGCTTTAAATGTGGAAACGTTAGAAATTTTAAATTGACATTTGTGACTGTTTACAAAATAGACCAGCAAGAACGCACAGGTTTTGCGAGGTAACGCTAAAGAACATTTTTTCCCCCCCATGTCCCCTAGAGGTTTCCGTACATTACCGCCACCGTCTGGTCTGGAGTGTGAACTGCAGCTAATAGCCATTCACTGACAGAATTTACATCTGAAAATGGAGTGGAGAAATATAGGCTCCGTGTTTTAGTTAAAGAAGTGAGAAAAACAGGTCATATTCGGAGAGATGTGAAACTGAAGATAACTTCTATATTTAGTGTTAAGAACAAGTATTGTTTTTGCTGCAGAACTTCTGTCACTAAGCTGTCAACATTTGATGTTTGGAGGATCAAACATATTTTGTTCATGCATCAAAAGATGCATTTTCATCAAAATAGTGAAAGATTATGAAGGCACCTAGTAAAGAATACTTCATTAGTGTCATGTAACATGTATGTAAACACTGAAAGTGTTTTATTGAAATATAACTAGTCTAATTATTAGACACTATTTACAAAGTACTTACAAATATTACTGAAATGAATTTAGTTTGAGATTTAAGGTTCACTAAAATATACACAGGATGAATTTGAAAATATTACCAAAAGCACCACTTCAGAAAAGTATTGTTTGTACCTACATTTAAAATATACATTTATACAAATACATGCAAAGTGTAATTTTTAAAGGATTATGCTAAGTATAACTTTAGTAATATATTTAATTGGAATTTAAAGTATATTTTAGAGAAGATACACTTTTAGAAAGTTTACCAAAAATACATTTTCAAAAAGAGTATTAGAAGCATGTTTTTAAAAATGTATTTATTTTACACTTTTAGTATAATCTTAATAAGCATACCCACTTGATAACATACTAAAAATGTAATTCAGAGAAATACAATACATTTAAAATATACTTAAGTATATTATAACTATTTTCTCACTAGAGGAAGGTCATCACAACATCAGGTCACCGATTTTGATGTCCAGATATACAACAATTGGCTGGACTTCAACCTTTGTCGTTATACCTGACGACAACCTGGTTCTTCCCTTCAGTGTTGATTGAGAAAAGAAACAAATGTATCACAGAATGATAGTGTTTGTGTTAAAACATGAAGCCGAAAATCAGGTGAATGAAAATGGAAGATCTCTGAAAAAATATATGATCACTGAATCTAATCAGATAGAAACTAAAATAAATGGAAAATGACTGACAAAAGCTGAACTCCAGAGAACAGATTCATCATAAAAATATTGAAATGCTAATTTTGAATGAGGAACTGAGATGAACAAGACAAAATGTCAGGAGTGTGTGTGTGTGTGTGCTGGGAGAAGCGACAAGTAAACAATAAAAAAAAATGCTGTAAATATCTGACATTTTGAGCTCCACACATGGGCTCGGCATATTGATTTCTGAAACATATTTGTTTTTCTTTGTCTTATTGATCATCAAGTTTTCCATTAGCCTCTGTCCTTTCAACCATATGCCGTCTAATGCGTGAAGACTTTGTGATCTTTCTTCTCAGTGTGGACGTGTAGGAAGCCAAAACAATAAGCTCGGTGTCCTGTTTGATGCAGTTGAGTAATCTTTAATGAGCCTAATGGCTCCTGCCTTTCTGTTCAGGCCTCAGCTTCTCATAAAAGACTTATTGATCAGTTCCTTTATCTGCTTTCCAACACTGCACTCTGACCGTATCAAGATGTCTCAAGTATGTTTTAATGAGTCATTTTGTGAAAGGGAAGAAGTCTGAGATGTAACTGATGCTGCTTTTGATTTTTATGGTTGCTAAAATAGATAATGTCACCTTTTCACATGAATCCTAATAATGCTCTCTCTGCATGTTCTACTTTGTCCCTTCATTATCTACAAACTCTGGGCAGACTTTTTTTGGGGGAAAAAAAGCTGTAATATCTCTATTAATAGTTAAAGCATCACACTAACTTGGAAAGCTAGATGCAGTTTACATTTATTTTAACAAATGAAAAAAGCTGAAAAATATGAACTCACTGATAAACTTTGCTTTATCAGAATAGAAAGTGAGGGAAGTCCCTTGTTTGGATCTAAGCAGGTTTCGGTAGTTAATGTTTTAATGATGAGGATTTTAAAACGTCTTCAGTTTTAAGGTCTGCAAGGTTAATATACAGGTATATGTAGTGCTAAAGTGCTAAAGCCTTATTCCTAGACATGCTAATGGACAGGACAAAAACCAGCCTGCTCTGGTGGCCAAGTTTAATGGCTGACAGAGCTCCATTTATAGAAATAGTCAGTTTACAACATTTGACCAACAAACAGCTTCTGTAAGCTGTCTGTCTGTCTGTCTGTCTGTCTGTCTGTCTGTCATTTTAGTTCATTTCAACATGAACTAAAATGTTGAAATATATCACATTTAAACATTAGATTACATCAGCGATGAATATAAAAATGTGTCAGTGTTCAGGCTCAGCATCTCCATGAGGAAATACTGAGGACTAACTAAGTATTAGTCCTCAGTATTGCAGCAGGACTGCTGTGTTTTCATGTGACCCCTGTGTGAACTCTCCATGAACTCCATGAACTCTTCCTCAGAGATTCAGAGTGGATAGAAAAAAAAAACCTTCCCTGTGCATTTGGTAGGGGAACGGGAAAGACATGACACAGATCTGACTTTGATCACAGAAGAAAATAATATAGACATATTTTATGTGGGAAGGCTCACTGAAGACTGACAGTAAAATCACAGAATTATGTAAAAGCTTTTATGTTCTCTCCTAATCTGAGCCTTTTGTTCTGAGAGGAACATTATAACAGAGGCTGCAGAGTGAAATGATGAATCAAAGGTAAAACCAGGAGTGATGGTGGAAGAGCTTAACATCAGGTTAGAACCACACAGATGAGCTGCTCTCAGAGTGTCTGTCTCGCTCAGACCAGGCTGACCCAGTTCTGCTGTGAAGGGAGGTGCGTGGCGCCGACCGTTCACTGTGACGTAAGCACAAACAGAATCCACTCTTAGGAAGGTTCCTCCAGAAAAGCCTTACTGGAATATCTCTCTTTATTTCAAAACATTAAATTATCTCCAAACTGCTTGCAGATTTTAACTCCTGTGCTGAGGGATTGATTTGCACCTTACAGATTTCTTTTGTTTGTGTTTTTTTTTCTTTTTCCGTCAAACCCATTTTAATATTAGACAAAGGTAACTGCACATCAGCCGGAGGTGCAAATACTAAATACTGACCGGAATGGCTGAACAAAATGTTTAAGATACACATTTTCTTTTATTAAATTGTCATTATTTTTTTTGCAGAAATCAGTGGAAAAAGGTTTTTTGTTTTGGTAATTTGTTTAGTCAGAAAGCCAGATTTTTGTTAATCATGTCCAATTTCTAAAAACAATAAGAAAATAATTATCCTTGGGGATGAATGCTTCATGATCTCTGACCTCACCTCGAAGACATCCTGCTGAGAGCTTTACGTAATATCCTGGGTTGTTTGTGACCTGCTGTAGCCGGGGAGCCACTGGGACGACTAACCACTGTTCTGTGTTTTCACTGTCTGTGGGTCTCTCACTGTGGATTACTGGAGTCAAAAAGCATTAAGATTATTTTGTAGACGTCAGTGTCTCAACTGCTCTTTAATTTCTGTAGATTGGGGAAATGCGTGTTGTTGTTTTTTTAGACCTGTAGATCTCATGTGAGCCTACTTTATATAGTCTTTAACATATTTTAGAGATTTCCTGACTCCACACGTCTGTCAATAAGCAGACCTGGGATCTTCACATGAGACTGAACTGAAATGTGATTACCGTCTCTGTTTCTCTTTGTGTTTCCATAAGATCTTCATCACAGATCTGAAACATTTAAATGTGACACAAAAAAAATAAAAAATAAAAAATGAAATTACGCAAAACACGCAGCTGGAAGAACCTTTTAGATATTTTATAATTGTTGAATTCATACATTTACAATTTATTTATTGAATCCCAGAACTTCCTGCTGGTATCAGTTAAACTCACATCAGTGTTAAAGTGACGGTACGTAATTCATTGATTCATGTTTTAAACAGACGCAGTCGTATTCTGCACCACAGCAGCTCAGACTCACATCTGAACTGTGTTTGAACTGTTGACATTTTATGACCGGCTCTCTTTTAACATCAGATTGTGACATCATGTGTGTGTGAGTGGGTGTGTGTGTGTGTGTGTGTGTGTGTGCAGTCGGTCTGTCCTTTGAGCCAAGTCAGGGCTTTATTCCCAGCGCTCGTCACTTCCTGACCTCTCTTCTTCTGTGAGGCAGCTGGAAGTGTGGACAGACACATGGATCTGGGTAATCCTAATCCACCTGCCTTTAATCTGCTGTGAGAACAAACTTTAAATGCCCTTTGGCTTGTTCCACATAACCTGGACTGGCCTAGATGACACAGCAGGAAAAAACCAAGTTATCACTCCAAACAAGTCTGCTTTTATCGCACAGTTTGTCTCATTTTCTATAAATGGATTCACCTTGCAGTGCTTTATGATTTTAATGCAGTACCATGTTTTTAGATTTTCCTTTCAAGCAACCAGGCGATCTTTTCAGTTCAATTCAGTTTTCTTTTCTACACCACCAGTGTTCAACAAATGTCTTGAGGCACTTCACAAAAAATATACATATTCATTCCATTTGATCCTAGTTCTCAAACAGTGCAGTAATTCAGTTCATTATTAAAAATAGTTCTTTAAGTTCTCTCTCTAAGGAAACCCAGCAGATTGCATCGAGGCATTGACTCTCAGCAGTCATTCCTCTGAATCAGAATCTCTTTACTGTCATTGTACAAGACAGTAAAACGAAATTTAAAAAATAGCAACTCTCAAAGGCAGCACAAAAAAAAGAAGAAATAAGTATATTTAAATAAATATAAAATAATATTGCACAGACAAATATAAACAATCAGGATCTTAAGAAAAAGATGATTTTTCAGGGCTTGGATGAAATTGCGGCGTCCAGGACGACCACAGCTCTTTACTGCACTGAAACGCCTCGCTGAGGGTGAGACTTGTCCGGGCTGTGAAGGGGCCGTGGTGATGCTGTGGGCTCTCCGCAGTCGGTCGGTTCTCCAGAGACGGAAGAGACACAGCGACAATCCTTTCACACACCTGAGTCAAACTCTTGAGAACTTGACTGTATGCTGAAGAGGCGATTGAGTCATTTGATTCAGGTGTGCTGGAGCAGGGGTACATCTGAAAGCTCCAGAACATCGGGACATGTTCTGGAGCTTTCTTGACTGAACCATTCTAGGGAGAAATTACAAGAAGCTACATGCTGCAGCAGCTGACATGGAGGAGACAACTGCTGCCCAGGTTCTTCACCAGTCGAAGCCAAGCGAATGGCAATGAGAGGGCCACTGTTTCCTTGTAATTAATAATAACTGGAACAAAAATTAATTCTAATCTGGACAACAAATTTTTAGTACTTCTCTTTTTTGCCGCTGTGTTTTAATGTTCTTATTTCTTTGCCCTTGGGTTGTATTCATCTCCGCTGGCTTATCTTTAACTCTGGTCAGTTGCAAAATTTGAGATGACCGGATTCACTGGATTAGGTCAATATCCTTCAAGAAAACTGACAAATGGGTCGACAAAAATGATTTGTGTTATATTTATTTGGCTAAATTGTGACAGTGTCATGTCAGTAAATGGAGCATCGAACAATATGCCATAAGGCCTCTCAAGCCCTGGGTAGAAGGTGAAATAAATGCAGCAAAAAGTAAAATCCTGGAGGAAAATTAGCTTCCATTATAGAGATATAGCTTCAGATAATATTTACCATCCAGCCAGACAACAACCTGAAGCATCCAGCTAAAGCTACACAGAGATGGTTTAAAGACAACGAGGTGGATGTTCTAGAGTGGCCCAGTCAAAGCCCAGGTGCATATACTAAATGCTGACTGGAAGGGGGTGAATGTTTATGCAATTATGTTAGGTTACATATTTTTATCTAATGTTCATTATTTTGTAGAAGTCAGTTTTTACTTTTACATTAAACTTTTTTTTTTTTTGTCAAAAATGTCACATCAAGCTGCTCATGACTAATTTTAAGCACAATAAAAAGGTAAAACTTCCTAAGGGCCAATAGTTTTTATAGGCATTTTACTTTTGTATGGTAAGATTTTAAAACATGGCAGATGTTGTTTTGCACACACAAGTGTTTTCAGTGAATGACCTCGAAACGAAGCCAGTATACATAATTTCACATATCCAAAGAGCCGATGAACTGAGATGCCGGAGTGAATGCATTGCTCAGTTTAACGGCTGGCTTTAAAGGGTTCGATGCGGCTCGGCCTTTTCTTGTGGCACACTGTACAGAGGCACACAGTGTTCGGGACATGATGTCCTGTTACATTTACAGCTGCGCCCTAATCCTGGGAACTCAGTGTTGTAGAAAAACATTCAGCCTGAAGGAAGCGTTGCTGCCCTCCGTCGGCTGGAAATCAGTTTCACACTGAAAATCACCACTAAGGGCAGTACGGCAGAAAGTATTATGATTTAATAAAGTAACAATACTTTTTAAAGTAGTAGTAGTTTTTAAGTAACATACGTTATGTTGGATTTACAAAACAAATTGACAAATTTGCAAAACAATGAGTTTTCAAAATGTTTTACGCATTTGGATGTAAACTGGATGTTAGATTCTGTGCTGCTCTGAGCAGCAGCAGCTTTCTCCTTGATTCTGACTGCAGGTGAGAAACTTACAACTGCACAGCAAATTGTGAAGTGTATATGGTACACTTTAAGAGTAAACCAAACTTGGTGAAATACGCTCTTCCAATTCTGATTCTGATTTTTCAATATTCTTTCAATAAACATACCTTACTGCACTATTTATATGTTCCTTTTGATAACTCCACAGTACTTGTGTTGAATTTTTGCCTTTACTGTACAGCATTTTACTGTTTTTACATATTTTATCTTCCATCTTTATGTGAACCTAACTGCTTTAATTGTGTGTCACATTGTTAGTTTAGCATCTGAATTTCTCTATTGTTGGACAGCAAAAGATTTTCTGTTCTGCTCCATTTTGTTTAATAGGGTCGGTGCTGGGCTCGCTCTCAGAAGAGGATCTGATTAAGACGTATTTTCATGACTGCTACAGTCATGCAGACGTTTTGAATTTCTTGCTAACAGTTCACAATGTTCAAATGAGTCTTCGCTCTTTAAAGAGCAAATTTAAGAAATGATCAATTTTATGGAAACCAATGCCTCATTCTAGACTGTTTGTGTCTTTTCCTCTGACATTTTCCTTAATTTGTTATAATTTTGGTTTGTTAGTTGCAGTTCTGGATGATCTG
This sequence comes from Brachyrhaphis roseni, assembly GCA_903066815.1. Taxonomy (NCBI): domain Eukaryota; kingdom Metazoa; phylum Chordata; class Actinopteri; order Cyprinodontiformes; family Poeciliidae; genus Brachyrhaphis; species Brachyrhaphis roseni. The sequence goes on from CAEFZY010006384.1 coordinate 42,705, forward strand.
AAGCAGAGACACGTCTTTAGTGGCAGTCATGAGAACTCACTGTGCATCTGGTAAACCGGATGTGAGCATCTAAGACCAGTGGGAATCTGTTTGGCAGTCAGCAGGACATTAAGCCTGTTTCACTTCAAGTTTGATTGAAGGTTTCTCCCCATTGGATGGTTTTTAATAACAGGGATTTTTCATTGTTCATTTTTCAGGTTAAGGTGGAGCAGAAATGGCTTTTCTCTGTCAGATTTGCCAGGAGACACTGCATCAAAACCTTTATTGGTGTTATTTATAGAGTGCAAGTGCAAACCACGAAGGTAAATATAAAGACCCATTTTAATGGAACATAGAAATTGAGTAGAGCTGTGACTGTTTTGCACTAACTTCCCAAGTGCAACTAACATTGTAGAGTTTACAATCTGAATATTCTCATAAAGTGATGATGTAACTTAAAATAAAGCCTTACGAGATAGGCCACGTCAAAATATGAGCTAGGGTTTGAAAACAATTTCTATTATTTCACTAAGAAGAGATTGGAGGTCTAAAATAATTTAAAAATGACTTAAACTGTTACATGTAATCAAACTAAGTTTGTCAAACTTACTTTTTACATTTAACATAAAAACCTAAACTTCATACATTTACTTGGATAAACTAAACTTCATTACTTATAACAAATTAAGTTTCATTTAAGTTGGAACTACTGCTTCTAGTTCGAAGTACCAACCTTTTTCAAACCAGATAATGATGAGAGTCAAAAATCACAAACACATTTAAGCCATTCCATCCCTTCCCTGACCTGGAGATAAAGCAGATCTATCTGTGGGAGCTCCAGATATTAGCCATATCCTAAATCACATGCTCTCCAGATGAACCTAAAGCATTAGTTTTATGTGTTTGAAGATAAGGGCCAATATGCAGGATTAGAGCAGGAAGATACAGCTCTACTCAATTTATTTGTTCCATTAAAATGGGCCTTTATGGCCTGCACTCTATAAATAACACCAATAAAGATTTTGACTCCTTTAATACAAAGATCTATAAATGTCTGACAGAAAAAAGTCATTTCTGCTGGAGCAGAAACGACTCCGGTCATTCTGACAGGGATTCTTGACAAAAATCCCTTTCAAAAATATGGATTTTCCTCTTTTTTAGACAATAGGGAAAAATCCATCTTCCCCACAGATGTAGCAGTAACCTGGCTCACAAAAAGCTGCATTTTTGTGAGAGGGTTGAGATGCACATTTACTAGTATGTGGGGGCTGACTGAACTTGCCAACATGCATAGATTTAGGCAAAACAGACTGTTTCTGAGCAGACTGAGCAGTGGTAAGAGCAGCCAACTGTTTTTGTACATCAGCTAACTGCTTGGCAAGTTATCAGATGTACAGGTTATCATAAACACTCTTTTCTTCAGCATGATTTGAATGCACGCTAGCTCTGGGTTTACTGGAACCAAGGTGCTGTTTCATACGCTGAGCTTTAGCAGCTTCTCTGTCTTCTTCTGTTCTCAACATTAACGGCTCTGCAAAAGATGGTGGTTTTGACTTGCTCTGCTTTAGTTGGAGCTCAGAAATTAAGGTGTTATCACAACAGCCACGACAGAATTGATTCAGGAAATGTTTTTCAAAATCAGCAGCTAACACTCCACCCCTCCTTACAGCATAGTTCATAGTTCACGTTGCAAATAGACTGATGGTTTTTCACCTGCATCTTGGAATTGCTCCATAAACTTTGCATCACCATCTTGGACTGTTCCATAGACAGAGTCAAGAATTCGGAGGTAACTTAAAGGACGTGTATCTGGTCAGACATGTTTAACCATGTCTGCAGCTGGTGGTAGTAAACTGTCAAATATCTTTCTGGAACGCTGCAGGTCTGACACAGCAGGATCTTTTAACAGAAGGTCAACACCAGATCATCAAGTTTCATAGTCTATTTCATGTTGTGGTCTTGGAGTTCGACCAGGAAATAAGTTTTAATGAGGACATGTGTATTGCATTGTCATGATGTCCTCAACCACATACCTCTGCACTCCAGGTGGGTTGATATCTGAGAAAGACATGGCTGGCAAGGATCCTGAAGGTCGTGATGTGAAGTAGGCTGTAGGATCAGGATGGGTGTGTGGCAGCTCCTTGTTGGCTGCAGAGACATCTTCTGGTTTGAGATGAATAGCACCCATAGTTGTCATCTGTGATGTTGTACTGGGAGCAGCTATGGCCGAATCCTCTTCATCTCTCTTCATCTTCAAAGGAGATGGTGCTGGACAGAGTTCAGTGATGGACTGGCCCAGTGGAGACATTACACCCTTGAGGACATCTGTATAATTCTGACCTGTAAGCTTAGCCAAGTTTTTCATCTCACTCAGGCAAGTTTGTGTTTTTATTTTGGTTTCTACGGTGGCCCTGAGGTGCAGACCACTTCAGGTTTACAACTCCGAGCAAGCCACTGACAGTTACCGGTATTCAATTTCATAAGTCATTTTTTTCAGTTTGACAAGTCTAGGAGTACGACAGGATTTTATGTAACCTCTCCAACACACTCCCTGACGAAAACTCAACAATTATGCAATTATGGAAAACGGAATCACAATCAGCTATAACTTCAAACTTTTTCATTGACCCATAGCCTGTCAGAAAATCAGCTACTTCATTATCAGTTTCTGTGTTCGTCACATATTTAATCAGCACTGCATTAGGGATTTTAAAGCCATGTTTCTCCAACACATTCATAGTAGCAACAAAATAGCAAACTGCAATACTTCAGCTCTGTACAAACTCCTCCTGGTTAGCTCGCCAAGATTTATGCAGCATATGTGTATGCTACATGTAAATATGCATGTAGCATACAGATAGATTATTAACAATACTAGTATACTGTTAATAACATTATATTAATAACATAGTAATATTGTTATTAGCATAGTAATAACAGTATTGATATCTTAATAACAATAAGATATTGTTAAGATATTATTAACAGTATTAATAATAATACTGTTATTATTAAGATAATAACAGTATTATCTTAATACAGTACTAAGATACTGTTATCTTAATACTGTCAAGATAACATTATCTTAACAATATGAAGATACTGTTAACAATATCTTACCTTAATATTGTTAAGATACTGTTATCTTAATGCTAGATAACAGTATCAAGTGTGTTTAAAGTTATAATGTCAAAATTGGTACAAGCATACTGTTAGTGTACTTCATTTATATGTACTACACTTAATACTTAGTACACTTAAAATGTACTTACACAAATGTAAGTATACGAGCCACTAGAGCTGCAAAAACTCTTCGGAGAAAAAAAAAAGAAAGAAAAAAAAACCAAAACAAATGTAAGTATGTTTGAAATATACTAAAGTATATATATATATATATA
>CAEFZY010006385.1:0-14978 GCA_903066815.1 Brachyrhaphis roseni
TATATATATATATATATATATATGTATGTAAAAGGTTTGAGGTGTTAATAAACATGGAAGGTGCTGAAGATTTCATACACAGGGATTGGATTTTAGGAAATAGACACAGAACTGTGAAATTTTATTGCAACACTTACAATCCCAACAAACGTTTAAAAAAAAAAAAAACAACAAAAAAAAAAACTTTAAGGCAGTGGGTTGAAATAGAATAAAACAATTTCTTTTAAAGTTAGAAAAACAACACATTTGAAATAAAACATTTTAATCTAAAAAAAAAAAAAGAGTTCAAGAGAATGAAACTACTTTAAACATAAAGGTAGAAAAAGAATCAGTGCATCACAACTGTCACAAACAACACAAACAAACAGAAACTAAGATATTCTTTTTTTTTTTTGAGATAGGCCCGTCTCATTTTCATCTAAAAAGTAAACTCCATGGTTAAATCTGCCAGGAGTAGAAATCAATTTGGGCTTCACTGTAAAGTACGTCGTCTGATCCTCAGTATTGAAAGGTATAATATCTTCAATCAGATGAAAACTGTATAGTATTGTATTGACTTAATATGCATTAATCAAGTTATTAATAATTGTATGCAAATTTGAAAGAATCACATATGTAATTTGACATTTCTTTGTTAAGAAAATATTACTAATCCTATTAGAAAAATTATTTGCAATACTTTTTTCATGTCTGAAAGATTCTTTTACTTTTTTTTTTTTACTTTGTAAGTGATAAGACAAGCTGTCTTTGTGCATTTACAGTAACAACAGTGTTAGATTTTTTTTTCTGACTTATTGCTGCCATGCTACAGATGGGGAGCTAATTGGTGCTGAGGAATGCAGCTGTGCTGAAGACTGAACTGTCAAAGTGCTAAATCAAAAGGTGTCTCCTTTTGTTAATTACACACAATGCTACAAGCAGGCATGTTCTTCTGAGACCTTTTCTCCCATCAACCACCCATAAATATTTTGGCAGCGGTACAAAAAGAAAGAAAAGAACAATTTACACACAATTATCACAGTGGGATGGGCAGACTGCCTGCAGATGTTTGTTTTGATTATAATGGGAGCAGAGGCAGGGCTTCCCCAATCCCAACAAGATGTGTTTCCTCCAATCACAACACAGTAGCAAGCATGAAGCTTTTCAGTCTCAGACAAGCAGTGATTCCTCCAGAATGTTAGAGCGGCTTTAAACATGCAATTAGGGTCTTACTTTGTTTTTGTTTGTTTTTTTTTCACGTTAGACAAAAGTGTAGTGAATCCCGTTGTTTAGAGGAGAGGGAGGCGCCACAGATACAGTAGGAAGAGGAGGAGGTGGAGGAGGAGGAGGCAGCGGAGGAGGAAGGGGCGGGGGAGGAGGGGTGGGCAAGTTAACCTGTGGTGGAACTACAAGGAGGACAAAAGGAGAAGAGAGAGAAAACAAGACTAGTGGTTAGTCAGCTGAGTTAGTCAATAACCTGAGGGATGGATTGCACTTAAAAGTACAAAATGTGCTCTAAAAGGAAACAGCTGTAAAAAGTTTTTCGTCTTTGTCATATGTGACAAAGATGAAAAACTTTATATAAATGTTGCCTGGAGCGGATATAAAAGTGTACACAACATTGTTAAAATTGCATTTTGTATGTAATAAAAGAAATAAACATATGTAATTCCACGACATTTTTCACATTTAATGCCTTTTATGTTCTGTATAATTAATAACTTGAAAAAACAAAAAAACAAACAAACAAACAAACAAAAAAATATATATATATATATATGTTAAACAAAATCAGAAAAAAAACAAAAACAAAAAAACACTTAAATGTCCTGGTTGAATAACTGTGCAAATCCTTAACTTAATACTTTGTTGAAGCATATTTTTATTTAATCTCAGCATTCTCTTCTTTTATTGTGAGATAAACTTCAGATGTCCTACCAGGATTTTCTTACCCTTTGCCCGTTTACATCACATATCTGGAGTCATAGTTCTGGAGGTTGAAGAGATCAAAATTATCTCACTGTACAAAGGGATAAGTCAGAAGAAGGGTAAAAAAAAAACTACAACGTCATGCAATAAAGCCAGTTTGCATTATTCAATTCAATCAGTCAGAAATATTTCAGTAACTTCTGCAAGGCTGACTGGTTAAATACTGATTTTGGGACACTGCTGGACTGAATCGAAGGCTGCTTCAATAAAGTATTAAGACTAGGATGTGCACCCTTATGCAAACACCTTAATGTAGCTTTTTCATTTTTTACATTTCCTTCCTACCAACTTCAATGGTTTTGAAATGACTTTTGCAGAACAAAGGCCACGTTAAATGTTGTAAAATGTTTTACAGTGTTTTCAAGAAATATAACATGTAAATAGCAAAATAGATGTAATCATGTGATTCTAAGCACTTTTGTACATAAATATGAACTGTGTTTGATTAATTCCATCTATTATTTGAACAGGTTTAACATTACAGGGCTGCTGCCTCTACAAGTCGCCAGTATATTGTAGTTTGATAATAGCTTGTATAAATGAAAGATACTATTTTCACTAAGTTGTTGCTATGTTTTCGTTGTACATCTGAGAGATAAATAATTATTTCAGTGTTATGACTGGTAATAAATGAGTTATAATTAGATTAGAAGGATCACTGGTATAAAGAACAATCTCTGATGGATCCATTTGTATTATTCAAAGTTAATATACTCACACTGCCCAACAATTAATTATGTAAATTTATCAATAGCTTAAAACACACACCACAAATTATAGATTGTGGAAAAAGTATATTATAGGACAAGTGCAATATATTAATTAAAACAGGAATGTATGGATTTTAGGATTATGACTGTTGACTCCTGTGTATGCTTAGAAAATGTGTTTGAGTTTCCTTTTATGAAAATCAATCAGTTTTGTCTTATAAAATCTTTTTTAAAAGAAGCAAATTGATAAATAGCTCTTCGTGTTTCGCTGGTCAACTTGACTTAATTTTTAGAACATTTTGACCATTATTTTTTATTTATAACAGGTCGTTCAATACTTGGTTATCTCTCGTTTTAAAACTCTTTCCTCTGAAATGTATTACATTTTTGTATGAAGCTTTAGACTCTTACTTTAGTGTCTATGTTAAGTCTTTAATTTAGCTGCTTTTTTGTGTCTTGTCTCAGTTCCCATGTATTCATTTAATTAGTCATTTTCCCTCAGCAAATCAGTTCAGATCATCTCTCCGCTGCACTGAACTCTGTTCATTGCTTTCACCTCGTTCTCATGTCACTGATCTCAGGTCAGATTTCATAATTTCAGCATGTCATGTACAATGAAAACAAAAGATTTCATTTAATTTCTCTCAGATTAAATCTTTTGAGAACAAGACTTATTTCTTGCATACAGGAATTGTATGCAGCATCAGTTATATAGCAATAAATCAATGCAAAGAATGCTAGCTTAACACTCCTGAGAAGTTAACATATAGAGGAAATTGATTTATTTATTTTTTTTGCTACTTATGTAGAGCAATCCAAAACACCTTTGTCATATCTCCTGTATATAATTGCAGTGATGAATATTGCTGCTTTTATGGCAGAGGAACTGAAATCTGCCATGCATGCTTCTGTGAAAAAGACTCTTCTTTAAATTCATGAGTTTGAAAGTGCACCAACAGACCTCACTTTAACACCAAAGGCAGAGAAAGTCATTGATTCAGTCTGCGCTGACAAGATGCCACCGGTTATATTCTCTGGCATTTCTCTATGCTGGAAATAATGTTATAATTGTTGACTTTGCTTCACTGTGCATATTAAGCTTCCACACACGCTGACAGCTTGAGTGTTACCACGTGTGACAGATATATGCGTGCGTTTTTGTGTCTGTGTGGGTGCGCGCGCGTGTTGCCGGCAAGGCAGACAGACTGACAATCTGCTGCAGCGAGAGTGAAAATTAACTCGCCTGTCTGCTGAAGAGTATGAAAGAGATGAGATGTGAGTGTAGCGTCTTTTATGCAGGTTCAGAGCTGCGTTCAAAGCGGCGGCAGTGGCATGCAGATGGAGAGCAGAGTTTGACTGGGCCCATTGATCAGCACACAAAATGGCCTCATCAAGCGATTCCTCCCCTGTCTAAAAGATCCTACACAGATTGCAATTAGAGACTATCTGCACTCGTAATAAGAAATAATATTCACTTATTAAGAAATGAACAGCCTTATTGCTTGACTCTGCACCTTACGCCCCTCTCATCAATCCAGCTTTCTTGAAAGGCTGCTTTCCTCCCTTGATTCCTTCTACCCCCCCCTCCCAGTTTGATGCCAGGAGAAATTTTGCTCAAACTGTCAGCATTGCTGCTCTTTATCGGTCTGAAATCCATGCTAATTATTTCTGTAAATGTTTATGTGTTGTAATTCTTTACAGTGCAAAGATTTAAGACCTACTCACAGGTTCCAGGGGCCAGATAATAATCCAGATTCATACAAGTGACCAACCTGCCACAAGTTTGCTCTTCAGCGAAGCCTCTGACGCCAGAGCGTAGGACATGGTGATGATCCTCTCCTGCTCCTGCAGAGCAGAGTCAAGCGCCACCTGTCCCACCTCGGGTTTCTCCACAGACACTGGTGGGCTTATGTTTTGCATGCTGTCCATAAAAAGATGAACACGATAACAGTGTGGTTAGAAATGATTTAATTGAAAATTTTATTAGGTTATAGGTGGAATTTTGCTTGTGTTGTTCATTCAACTGGAGCGTTTTAACTTAAACAATGCTCTTGATCCTTTTCTAGAACATAATTTTATACAACAGTGAATGTTAAGAAAATATGTTAATGAATTTCAAAGATCACTATATCGCCAACTATCTGAAGAGTTGTTGAAGATTTGGATCTGATTTGATATCCAATGTCATAATCAAATACAACATGAAAGAATTCTGTTTGATTTTGTTTTCATAAGGTTATGTAACCTGGTATTATTCCTGATTCTTTTCTACCAATCACAATACAAATAAAACAAAAAACAATCACACTGATAAAAGATTCTACCAAGTAGGCCCTAATCAAAGCTCTGCAGTTACCTGGTTCTCACTGCCATGTATTGCCTGACTCAGCTCGGTAACTTAATTACCAAACTGAGTCAAATGTGTGATGAACTGGAAATTCCCATAACCCAAATCATTTGTCCCTCTGAAAACCCAAATTGGAAATGCTAAAACAACATGGGGTTCTGAGTCTAAGACACACAGTGAATTAAGTTATCTTTTTATGCTAAACTGCCTTTAATCCGTCACCTCTTCAAACTCGATGTTTGGAAAACATCTAAAAACCCTAAGGCAACATCATTATGATCATCATTAGCTAAACTTAAAACAGAGTTTCAGTATAATCTATCTAGAAAGCAGCTTGGGTACCTTGACTTTGCCAAAATGTTTTTGATACGCTCCACCTTCCGATGCCGATCTTCCACTTCTTCAGGACTGAGTGGATCCTCAGGCTCTGAATCCACATAGCGCTCTGGGATCAACACTTTCTGAGGCTTGCACAGCTAAAAGATAGAGGCCGAGATAAAGTTCAAAATCACAAATTAGTGAGAACTAAAAGTTGGAATAGATTATAATAGAGCAATCCTTTATTTGTTCCCGAGGGGAAAATTTCCTCTGTATCGGCAGCAAGGAGACAGTCAAATAGAAATAATGTTAACACCTTAAAAACAATAGAAACAAAATAAAAAGTTCAACAAGTATAAAATATGTTATTGTTCCTCATCTTGGATAGTAAAAATAACTAATTAGAAAACTGAATGAGTGAAAGACATGTGACAGATGAGTTTGTTTCTGATTCTAACTACTACTGCCATCTTTTAAAATAGTGCCTAGTACAGGTGGAGTGTTGCAGGACTGCTTCCACTGACATACATCTAATGAAGTAAATAAAAATGAAGGCGTGAATTAAAGCGACTTCATCCAACCAATTGTTCAGTTCTCTCCTGCTCATTTACCACCAGATTATCAAATGCTCTGTCACACAAATAGGCTCATTTTCTGCTTCTGTTTTCCCAAGCATCATGCTCCATGAAGCTAACCGAAAAACAGAACTGTGAAAAAGTAATCCCCCCTTATAGATTTATTTTGCTTTTGCTTTTCTGTCACACTTTTTTGTTTCAGATCAGCAAACGATTTTAAGAATTAGACAGCTGTGAACTAAATAAATACAAAATGCAATTAGCAAATTATGATTTAACTTATCAAGGGGAAAAAATGTAATCCAATAATGGCAATAGCTGCAATAATTGTTTTTTTGGGGGTTCTTTTACATCGTTGTGAAAGAATTTCGAAAGAAAAGGAAGAAAATCTGAATTATTTGCTATATTGCCTTTCAACAAGAAAAATAGCATTTGCATTTTTATTTAACCTTCTATTAAGCACATGTTCTAAATGACAGTGACTTTAGGTCAAGTCAAAGATTATATTTAAGATTCAAAAGAGAATTCAGAATTTAAATCTCTATTTAAGCTGAATGTCCTAAGAGGATTTAGGTCATGCAGTTTTTTCACTTCATGTTCACAGTATTTATGTTCTGATAAAAGTCCCGTCTTTTTCATTTCTTCTCTTTTCATAGATCAAAAAAGGCCATGTTACCTCTTTGTTTAGGTCCAGGTCATACTCCAGCGGCTCCAGATCGACCTCATGCGTGGGAGGGGTTGTGGCCGTGGAGTGGAATGTCAGCCACTCATCAGACTGCGAGCGGGGTCTCTCTTTGTGCTCAGGGGGTCTTTCCTCCCCCTGGACACTCCTAACTGCCTGAGCCTCCTCCCCCTGAACGGCCCTCTCCAGTAACTGCAGGTCAAACTCCTGCTCCCTCTTCCACTGGACAGAAGAGACAGAGAGTGTGAAACAAATCACCGGGCGCTGTCTTCGGGTCGCATTGACTAAAAGTGAAAATGACTCGGCTCACTTGGCTTTACTAGATCAGACATCAGATGTTTATAGTCCTTACTTGATCTTAAAAGCTGGTAAGATTTTTATTCTTTTTTTCTTTCTTTGGATGCAGTCAGAAATGAGAAACACAAGACACATGCATAGATGTACGCATGCATACATGAAAGTGAGAGATTTCAGAACACACTGCACTATGAAACTCACTGACAGTGATATAAGGTGAGCAGCAAAAATCCTACAGAAATAAACAGGACAAAACACTAACAAAAGATTTAAAGCTGCAGAATGCAATTTTTACAAAAATGCGGTTTGTTTTTTTTTTACAATATTTGTTAAAGCTGTCACCATGTTGTGACAGGATGGCAAGACACAGATAATCTGTGAAAAAAAATCAGCTCCCCCACCTCCTCCCAGTGCTACAATGGCGGTCTGCAGAAATGCACCGTTCCCGACCAAAAACAACCACTCAGAGCCAGAAGAAAGGTCTTACCGCTGACAATCATGCTCCCGTATGCGCTGCTCAATGTGCTAATGGCAGAGAAAAAACTTACCATTAAATAAAAACAGTTTATCCACCTTCATTGGTGGCAATGCTCACCAACCTGAGCCTTTGTGGCTCTCTATATTGTGGAAAATACCAATGGCGAAGGTGAGAGCAAGGGGGCGGTGGGTGGAGGTGAGCGATAAATGAGAGTGATTGACAGCGCTAAAAAACCCTGATTGGTTGCTTCAGCCTGAATTGTGTATTTCTGCAGTTAATACTGGGAGCACTGGAAGAAGGCAAAGGTGCTCTATGTTTTCTCACAGATTATTTGTCTTATATTACACTGTTTTTTTACATGAATACTCATGTAAAAAAATATTTTACATACTGTAGCTTCACCAAACAAGACAATTTTGTGTGGTCATGGAAAAAAAAAATACACTGCTTAAAAGAAAACGTGGCAATGAAAAATATTTAGAAAATGTTGTTTATTTTTATTTTTTTTTTAGCAACATTCACATTTGAAAGAGAAAAGCGTTCTTCCAGTTACCAGATAAGACAGTTAAGCTACTTTTTGATATCAAACTGATTGACATCACCATTTGTTCCAAAAAGACTGGGAAATAGAACAATACTAAGTCAGGATTCACAACTTCACACGCCCTCTCTTCATCTAGAAACAAAAGAAAGAAAGCTATGAGGAAGTTGAGAGAAGTGAGCTTAATGTATGTTGAGGCATTAGTAACATTCTGGTCAGTAGTTAAGTGGCTACTTTCATTCTCTTTCCATGCGCACACACAACAGACACACACACACAAACCACACCAATGGAGTGCTTGGATGCAATAGCAGTTAATTAATGAAGAGCAGGCTCTATTATCTAAATGAGAAGAGCAACGACTAATGAGCTGATGATATCTAGTTTATCAACACTGCAATGGATTGAAAACACAAAGCATGTTAGAGACACTCAGGATGAATCTAAGTGACAAAATCAGTCAAGAACAAGATGAACGGATGGATAGCAATGACTGGATGGCACTAAGTGTTTTTATTGAAGATAATTAGCATTATTTGTTTTAAATAATTCAGTTAATCATATTTAACAGTTTTTAAATATTATCTAGGCACAGTATAAAGTATAACCATTTAGTACGTAGATATAGGTATCGACATTGCTATGCAAAAGTATGTATACCCCTTATTATTATCTTTGCCACACTACAATTACACATGTTCATGTTTCTATAAGAGAGTGCATGATTGTGATGTGTAAGGAAAATACTGCATGATTTTCATTTTACAATCAGAAATTTAAAAATGTCAGTGTGTAAATATCTAAAGTCCCACAAACGTTTATGGTCTTAATGCACTTCAAGGAAAACCAATTGGTTTCAGATTAAAACCCTATGAATTTTTATGTAAACATAAATATGGTTGTTCTGTGAAGGCCTTTGAAGTTTGTCACAGAGCAATAGCGAACAAACGGCATCATGACAATCAAGAAACACATCCCAGACTGCTTGAACATCTAATGACGCAATTTGATTTCATAATCCAAAAAAAGAAAATGTACGACACAGTTGCAAATCGACAAAGATATGATCATTTAACTAAACTGACAGGATGGGTAAGGTTGACATTAAACAGAGAAACAATCAAAAGACCCATGATAACTCTGAAAGAGCTAGATAGATCTACATCTCAGGTGGGAGAAATATGTTTAGAGGACAACTCTTAGTGCTGCACTCCACACATATGGTATTAATAGGAGAGTTTGCAAAAAGAAAATCATCGCTGAATGGAAGTCATAAATACCGTGTAGTACAAGTTTGCCACAAGCCATGTAGTGCTCACAGTAAACACGCAGAAGAACGTTTTCTGCTCAATTTAAAACAATAATTAACTTTTCTGCACCCACACTCAGAACAGAGTGGTAGAAAATGAAGTAATACATGTCACTCTGAAAACATCATTGCCATGATGAAACATGTTAGCGACAGCATTATGATGCAGGGATTCTTTTCTTCAGCACGGACAGCAAAACTGGTCCGAGTTGCTGTGGTGATGGATGGAGCTAAACAGATACTGAGGCTGGAACAAAACAAGACTTAAAGCTGCAGCGAAGGTTTATCCTGCTGGTTCCAAAGGTGAACCAGCAAACGTAGAATCAGAGCTCCAATGAAACGGTTCAGATCATAGCAAATCGATGTGTAGCCCAAAAGACACAAGAATGACTTAGGGGGACTAAATACAAATGCACGTCACACTTTTCAGATCTTTCATTTTCCTTGAAAACTATGCATTCTTTCTCTACCGCAAAGATATTATGAACCAATTTCTGTACAAATACCCAAAAATGCAAGGGGTACGATTAGTCTTGCAAGGCATTGTTCATCTCTGTATAAACCTTATAAATTTTAACATCTAAGAAAAGTAGATAATACATGTAATATAAGTATTTTTCAGTGTGTATGACCTACTGTGTAATACTAGTGTTGGCTTTCTTAAATGAAGATATTTTTAAGTCGAGGAAAACAGAGTCGTAGCCACATTATAGGCTGCTGTTATTTTGTCTGCAATCAAAGTCTAAAACAATCAGTGACTGAAAACAACAGACACATACATAGTTAAACAGTGAACAAACATAAATCACTAACTTGTTGGTTTAACATTCAACATATGTCAGGAAAAAAAGGAAAACTATCTGCTCCAAGTGAAGGCATGCATTACTGTCGATCCCCACTCTCCGTTAGGTTGGCGTCATGCATGAGAGTGTGAGTGGTAATGTTCTAGTGACATACTGATCCAAAGTCTGCAGAGAGCGGGCGCGACGAAGAAGAACCACGCGACGTTGGAGATGCATGTCGGTCTCCGTGACTCAGGGTGCGTTTGCGCTGGCGGACAAGGGCCTTCTGGTGCCTCTTCATCCTCTCTAGCTGCTCATCGGCACTCATCTTCCCCCTCTGCTGATGCTGCACCTTGTCCCCTGAGTACAGGCGCTCCAAGGCACTTTTTGGTTTCTCCTGAGATGAGTAGGAGGAAATGAAGTTGAAAAGAAGAATGAAAGATGCAGCAGACAGCAAAAAAAAATACATACTTCACGAAAATAAAATTGCACACCCAAGTGGAAGGTAAAAACATTTTAAATTTTCCAGTAAAAAAAAAAAAAGAAAGAAGAAAAATCTAGTTTTCAGATGTAAGGTAGCTTAAAATGAGGTGAAGTGTGAGTAAACTTTTTGACATATGAAGGTTGGATCTGTCAAGTCTCTCATTTATTTTGTTTCCAAGTCTCACCGTCACACCAGCAGCTGAAGTAGATCTTCGAATAGTTACATATGAGGAGATGCTCGAAGACTGATTCACCCTCAGTGAGGAGCTAGCCGCCCCTGAAGGGAAGCCGACAAATAATAAAACATTGTCCTCTCTTTGAAATTTAAAATTAAAAAAGCATCTCATAATGTTAAGACAACACAAAATCTGGAACAGAATCTGTCAGGGTTAGAATCTCTTCTGTTTATCTACCTCTGCTTGGTAACGTCTGGTAACCTCCATCACGGCCAGATGCTACGACACTGGAGCCATCTCCGGCTCCAATGAGCTCCGGATCACTCAGAAAAGGCCGCAGTTCCACCTGAAAGACACACAAATGATAAAAAAGAAACAACTTTAGATCTGTGAACCTCTGTAGCACGAACATAAAAAAAACTAACTTACGTACTTTACTGTCCCCATTTGTGTACTGGCCAATCTCTCGATCCCTTTTGCGTTCGTCAGACTGTCGCTTGAGGCCACGCACAGAGGTGTGTCTGATGACTGTCGTCTCCCGGGGCAACGGTGGCACTGCGGGAGGATGCTCCTCTGGACTATAGAGCTGAGGTAGAGGAGGTCTGGGAGGCACATCTTCTTCACACTGCACACATAGACAACTATGAGCTACGTAGAGAAACTTGAAAAGAAAAATGCAGTGTTTGTATTACCAGCATATAAACACTGCACTAAGTTTATAAAAAGTTATTTCAAGTTTCTTCAAGAGTTCAGGCAGAATTTGTTCCTTTAAGTTTAATAAATAGTTGAATAAACTACTAAGGTGTTATTCTAAAAATCAAAGATATCTTTGCTAGTTTCTAACTCTTCTTTTTAATGCAACTTTCTTGTAAATGTACATTTTGTTAAAACTCACCCCAAAAAACAGGTCTTAATTTCTAAAACTGACATTGAAGAAAAACACCATAGGAATTGATAATCAACTTCGTATTTTTTTAACTTTATTGATTTTGTTACGATGTTGTTCAATACCACTGGCATTTAACGGGCGGAACATTCAGAAAATGCATCAAGTACGGTGATGACTGAAGTTAAAGGGTTGGTTCAGAGTTTGTAAAGTAATGTTCTGCTTGAAGTTATCATCAGTAATAATTCCCTTACCTGTATTAGAAAGATGTAGCATCATAATGAGCTTGTTGGAAACGTAAATAGATTTGGGAGGAGTGAAAGGCAACTGTTACCTGGCCACAACAGGTTACATAACCAGGTATTGGGTTAGATGGTGTGGGGATGGGGATACATAAAGAGTTGTTCGCTCACCCATTTGAAGCCACTGAAGATGGTAGTAGAGTGTTGTAATGGCTGTTGGCTGAAACTGGAGGTAAGCGTGGGGTCATGGCTGAGGTGGGGGCTCTGCTGCGGCTGCTGCTGGGACAATCTCATCTCCACAGCAGTCTGGCTCCCAGACACAGAAGGCACTGATGATACTGGCAGTGAAGGCACAAATTTTCTCTCTGGAGAGTGTCATGTGCATAAAAATGTAACAAGATGCATAGACACTGCTATTATTATTATCGTTTTTTAAATAAAAACATTCAGTGCTTAAGTAATAAGTAAGATTAGGATGCACAAGTTTCAGATGCTAGTGTTTGAATTTCTCATTTGTAACCTCACCTGGGTTGGTAACAGAAGCAATTGTGACTTTGTAATTAGCTTTATTGGTGCTGAGTCCTGCAATAACATCCTCAATCCTCCACAGTTCTTTTCTGAGTTGCACTTTCTCCTGCTGCTCAAAGAGAAACACAGAACCGCTCCAACATTAGCAGACAGAACACATGGACTGTCTTTAACACAACTACCCAAATACAAAGTCTGTCTTTCATCCAAATCAGATGAAACTGACGGGTGATCTTTGAACAGACGCAGACCAAATCCCTTTTTACCTTGAATGAGAATTTGAAATTTATAATTTGTAGCTCCTCTTGATTAAAGCCTGGGTATAAAAGTGAAAGGCTGCAAAGAGAGACAGACCTGGGAAAGATCATGACGGTTCATCTGTCCCTGCAGGGCTGACTTCAGCCAGTCCACATCTTTCTCCAGTCGGGTATACTCATTCCATGCATTCTCCATCTCCTATAGAGAAATCAGACACACTCTCCCAACATGACATAATAAAAAACACAACTTTGAGATTATAAACTTTTCTTGGACAGTCATGTTTATTTAATTAATTTCAAGAAACATGTAGCCGTCCTTCACATATGTGCATTTCACGTATCTTGAAATACACTCCAGCTTTACTAAACTTGTTCAAATAAAAACAAGTTTGTATTATAAATGTACATGTATGATTAACATATGCACTGACTACATTCTAACTTAGCCACACTAAATACTAACACCTGACAAATAATAAAGGACGTGCTTGTTTACTTCCTGTAACCTTGTGGTTAATTTGAAACTGCAGATTTGAAACTACATATTTTCTATTCAAAAACTAAATATTTTGAATATCAGAGAACATTTTAACCCATGTTGCCGGGAAGTACACTCATGAGTTTTTTCACAGCCTCAGGTTTCTTCCCAAATCACTCATTTTGATAGTCACAGTCAACCTGAAACATTGTGCCAGCTGCAGAAATAGCTAAAAGGGAACTAAAAACAGAAGTGAACATCTTGTTCTCAAGTAATTAAAGAAACACAATAGCCAGAGTAGCATATAAATAACAGAGCATCCTTCTAGCTCTTTTTTTTTGTGTGGAAAAAGACATGGCACTAGTTATATTTAAAGTACAAATGAGCTGCAGTTTTTTGTTTTTTTTATCTGTAATGATTTTAGTGAGAAGCTTGGGTCTTACGGTGGACACTTGAGATATTTCAGCCCTGATGTGGACCACATCCTCTTGCAACAACTTCTGCTGATAGGCAATTTTCTCAGCGTGAGCCGGCTGATCTCGATACTCTTCCATCTGGTGGTGGGAAATAACCAGCACAGATTCCAACTTGTCCTGAAGAGAACAAAAAAAGCAAAAAAAAAAGAGCAGGAAGTCTCAGTGCAGTAGCTATTCATATTTATTGCCAATCCTGGTAAAGATGTGTAGAAGAAACTTAACATAAATTATTCTTTTACTACATAACATAAACTAGAAAAATCCAACCTTTAATTTGGGTACATTTTCTCAGTGGGAAGAAGCTTTTTACTAAATGCATCTCCCCACATATTGGCATCCTTAGTTAAGACATATAAAAAGCCTAAGAATACATTAATCTTTTACTTCAATGTATATAATCTGACACTCCAAATTTTTTTTAAATCCAACCTGTAATTTGAATACATTTTTTCCAGTGAGAAAAAAAATCTAACATTAAAGCAAAATTGTTTAAAGGTTGCCAATTCCTAGCAACCTTATTTCTGATTATAATTGTTTTTGTTCTTTTACTTTAATTTTTTTGAGCCTTCAGTTAGAGTTTTTGTTTCATTTTCCCCGGGCTATACATACAGAATGTCACAGAGATAAATTTCTCTTAGTCTTTAAAATGGGAAAAAAGATAACATAATTCAACTAGAGTGACAATTTAGCTAAGTACTTGCACCCTTATAGGTTTCTTTTGCTTTTCCACACCTACACCGTGTTCCAAATTATTATGCAAGTGATATTTTCTCAGATTTTCTTAAATGATCAATGCAAATGATGGTCAGTATAATTTTCAAGTCATAAACTATTACAGTATAAATCAAATTTTACTGAACAAAGCTCCCAATGAGAACAGTATTTTAAAAAAAACAACAAAAAAACTCAAAATGCACTGTTCCAAATTATTATGCACAGCAGATTTTCTAAACACTTTATGGATTATAAAAAACTGCAAATGGTCATTCTTTGAATGTGCAGCATTAAGTGGTCACATGTACTAAAATCAAAAAGCTATTTCAATCAAAAACATCTTAACTGACAGAGTTACATGTTAACATAGGACCTTCTTTGATATCTCCTGAACAATTCCTGCATCCATTGAACTTGTGAGTTTGTGGATAGTTTCTGCTTGAATTTCTTTGCAGGATGTCAGAAAACCTTCCCAGAGCTGCTGTTTTGATATGAACTGCATTCCATCCACAGATCTTCTGCTTGAGGATCCAAAGGTTCTCAATAGGGTCAGAGGTCAGAGGAGGATGGTGACCACACCATGAGTTTCTCCCCTTTTATGCCCATAGCAGCCAATGACACAGTGGTATTCCTTGCAGCATGAGATGGTGCATTGTCATGCATGAAGATGATTTTGCTACTGAAGGTACGGCTCTTCTTTTTGAACCATGAAAGAAAGTGATCAGTCA
>CAEFZY010006386.1:0-59949 GCA_903066815.1 Brachyrhaphis roseni
ATTATATTATATTATATTATATTATATTATATTATATTTACTGCTGAAAATGGAAAATATAAGTTATATTTAAAACACTATTAGTGGAAATATTTTTTGTGTTGTATGCAAGAACGAATCATATTAAGGCAAACATTAACAGAATAATTCATGTGTGAATTCAATCACACATGAAAGGGACCGAAAGAAGCGCAATGGTGCTTAATTCCACCCTTTAAAATTAAGACGTTGCAACCCTCCTATTTTGTGTTTTAAATGCCTATTTTTTGCATTTTAATCAATAGTAGTGACACCCGAAGGACAGTTTATAACTAACTAACCAACTAACTAACTAACTAACTAGCTAGCTAGCTAGCTAGCTAGCTAGCTAACTAACTAACTAACTAAATGCCATTGCTAGTGTCTGGGATTTTCAGTGGACCTTGAACGCATTACTAAGGAGCACATCCGGGAGCTTTGTTCACCCACTGCTGCCAGGTTAGTTAAAAATCCCCCTTTGGGAACAGTGATATTAAAAAGACGCAATCTTCAAAACATCTAAAACACACACTAACATTATTGGACAAAATAGACTAGATTATAAATATATGACTTTTGGTGTAGGTGTGCCATCTCCAGGATATTAGTGTAACCCACTCTGGCAACCCCTTACAAAGCTTTTCGGTGGCGCCCCTGCAATTTAAAAGGAATGTTAATGTTACTCTTTTCAAAGACCAATAATCGAGTAATGTGTTCATTCTCATATTAAATATTTAGCATAAGTGATAAAAAATAATTTCAACCAACCCAATTGGTAAAACACATAGTTCATTACACGTTTTTCACTCTGTCTGTTACTTTTCCTAAAGGGGAGTGTTCTTCGCAACTGGCAACCTTTCTCCGGTCGCTCACGCGGTTCATCCTTTCAGCCAGCGCCGTCGCCCTGAGTGAGTGCGTGGCCTGGATGGACTGGTGGAATTACTGCAGTTTTAACCAAGTCAGTCACTTTTGAGTTGCACTAGCACATCACCAAGATGCCGGCGTATTTCCAGCGGCCAGAAAACGCTCTCAAGCGAGCGAACGGTGAGTTTGAGCTGCTCTTGGATTTAATGCTGACTACAGCCGCGTCACCTCAGAGATGCTATCTGCTAATGCTAGTCGGAATGGCGCGCTAAGCTAGTTGCAGCAACATCTAGGCCACATTTGTACCTGTCTCAGTGGTTAGTAAACGGTAGCATCGTACTATGTCAGTGTTAACATTATGTGACAAACAAAAAGACATTGTTGACAACATTTTGTTGCACGTGGCCATTTTTATATAAATAAACCGACGTTGTTAGCGTTTGTATGGTTGTACTTTGGGCCTAGTTGCTACAGTCGGTAGAAACAGCTGTGTTTAACGGTTTTCGGCGTTTTTCCACATTTTTGTGGATACCGTTAATATTATCAGTTATGTTTTTTTTGCAGATTGAGCTCTGCTAATGATATTGGATAGGATTGTTACTAAACTTGATTTTAAGCAAATTAGATGTTTCAGTTGCCTTTAGATCGAGGATGTAAAACTTTGTGGGAAAATGTAATCAAAAGTGAAAACTTGGACCAAACCGAGAGCAACAATTATATAAATATTTACTAAAATTAATAGCAAATGTCTTCATATCAGTGAAGCTATTTAAATTTTAAATAGCTTGGAAAATATAACTTAATTTGGTTACATTATGCAATTTGGTGAAAAACATCACACTTACTAGTGAATGTCTTTGAAAAAAGGTTGGCAGAAACAACAAAAATTCAAAACATCTTCCTCAATTTTGCATCACTTTAGTTGGTTTTTAGTTTATTATTATTATTATTATTATTATTTATTTATTTATTTAAAAGGCTGAAGAGAGATGGAAACACATTTGCAGAATAAGTTGTAACATAGTGAACGCTCCCATCCAGTGGTGGGTCTGTGCCTTACCAGAAGCACGGAACTTGCTAGTTTGCAACTTCTACTTCCTGTTTATTACCATCTTACAAAGTTGTGCTTTGCATGCCGTGGTTGATTTACTAGAAAAACACAGCTAATGCACGTTTTAAAAGTTTACTCAACATTTTCATAACAATTGGTTAGAAATGTAATATAACTGGTGTTTTACAGAAGCCTGTTTAAAATAGGTGTTTACTCCCATAATTAGCTATACAACATTATAAATAAGAACTATATTTACTGTTCTGGTTAAATAAAGATTTATTTGTTTATTAAGGAATTTCTCTGACTTGTTCTTAAACAGAATTTCTTGAGGTTGGCAAGAAGCAGCCAGCCTTGGATGTTTTGTACGATGTTATCAAGAGTAAAAAACATCGAACATGGCAGAAGATCCACGAGCCCATTATGCTCAAGTACCTGGAGCTCTGTGTGGATCTGCGCAAGAGCCACCTGGCCAAAGAGGGTCTCTACCAGTACAAGAACATCTGCCAGCAGGTTGGGAGGAACCAATAACAGTGGCTACATCTGGGATGTCTGTTCACATCGTGCTAAATTAAAGCCTTTGTCTTTCCTCTCAGGTGAACATCAAATCTTTGGAGGATGTGGTCAGGGCTTACCTGAAGCTGGCAGAGGAAAAGACGGAGACGGCTAAGGAGGAGTCGCAGCAGATGGTTCTGGACATCGAGGACCTGGACAACATCCAGACTCCAGAAAGGTGAACTTATGGTTTAACCAGAAGATAAATGATCTAATCCAGCGTTTCCCTAAAGAAGATAATGACTTGTAGTAATTGTTGGTGTTCTCAGTTGATGCTGTTCATTTTGTCAGCCTTTCTGGTAACAGCAGATCACGTTGTGAGTGATTTCTGTCCCTATGTGGCCGATTGTCTATTTGACTCGTTGAACTGAGCACAACGGTGTGTGCACCAAGTCACACTGCTTGAATGAGCTCAGCACAAATTTTCAAAAGAACCAACCCCAAAGTTGGCAAAAAGTCGTGGGATCCAAATGACCCAGTCTCTAAAGACCTCTGGAGGGTTCAAAGTTTTAATGGCAGCAGCTTGCAGACCTGAAGGTATCATCAGGAGTAGCTGTCATTACTGTTGTTAAAAGAAATGAAGAGTGCATCGAGGGCAGTTTTCTGACTGATCTCCGATATTTTAAAAGCCTGACTGATTTTAGCTTATGCCAATTAGTTTCTGTACTGAATGTTGCAAAAAATTTGCAAAGTTGGCAATAGGAGAACGTAGCCTTCTCTTAGAAAAGACGACATCAATATATTGGTAGAAAATATCAGTTTTCACATGGAACTATCAACCGATCATCCGAAATTAGAGAAATCTGGGCTGATCAGTCTTCGGTCCCCTAAAGGAAACATTGTAATTAAAGAACCTTTCTGATATCTAACGTCCTTCGTGACGTTGCAGCGTGCTGCTGAGCGCTGTGAGTGGGGAGGACACCCAGGATCGTACCGACCGCCTGCTGCTCACACCGTGGGTGAAGTTCCTGTGGGAGTCGTACCGGCAGTGCCTGGACCTACTGAGAAACAACTCCAAGGTGGAGCGTCTGTATCACGACATCGCCCAGCAAGGTAGCTAGCTCTACAGTAATGACTGTAGGAGATGAATGGCTATGAAAGTGCTTAAAAGTTTCAGTTACTTCTAGTTGTTTGATTTGAAGATTTTGACAGAAGACAAAAACTCCCATAAAACCGATTCTTGTTTCTTTTTCTCCTGCAGCTTTCAAGTTCTGCCTGCAGTACACACGAAAAGCAGAATTTCGCAAACTGTGCGACAACCTGCGCATGCATCTGGGTCAGATCCAGCGGCACCACAATCAGAGCACCGCCATCAACCTGAACAACCCCGAGAGCCAGTCCATGCACCTGGAGACGCGGCTGGTGCAGCTGGACAGCGCCATCAGCATGGAGCTCTGGCAGGTCGGTCAGAACCTTTCCAACAACAATCCGCTGTTTGTTCTGAGCTGGAGCCGATCTATTTTATTTATTATTAGTGTTGGGACTTTGTTAAAAGTTTTAATCAAGTTATTTGTTGGATGCAAATGAAAATTTAGCCTTTTTTAATTCGGTATGCCTCGTTGTAGTCCTATTGTGAATTTCAACAATAAAAATAAGCTTTCATTGGAAAACATCAGAATGTAATCTCTGATGTTTGAGCTGGAAGCTTCACAACCAAAACACTCCACTGATGCCTTTTCTCCTCGATTTGTCCTTTAGGAAGCGTTTAAGGCCGTCGAGGACATCCACGGCCTCTTCGCCCTCTCCAAGAAGCCTCCCAAGCCGCAGCTCATGGCCAACTACTACAACAAGGTTTCCACAGTCTTCTGGAAGTCTGGGAACGCTCTCTTCCACGCCTGCACTCTCCACCGCCTCTACCATCTGTCAAGGGAGATGCGCAAGAATCTGACCCAGGACGAGATGCAGAGGTATCGCTGTTGTTTCACAGAACGGTGAGGTGAAGTGAGAACATGCGGTGAAACGGTTTATTTTGATTTCCAGGATGTCCACCAGAGTCCTCCTGGCCACTCTGTCTATTCCCATTACCCCTGAACGCACCGACATCGCTCGGCTGCTGGACATGGACGGCATCATCGTGGAGAAGCACCGCCGGCTGGCCACCCTGCTGGGCCTCCAGTCCCCACCAACCCGCCAGAGCCTCATCAACGACATGGTACGCTGTAGCTTAGCGCATATGGGTCAAACTGGAGGCTCGCGGGCCTAATCAGGCTCGCCATAACTGTTTCTGTGGTCCTCCAGAATCTAGAGAGTCACAGAAACAGAATTTCAAGATGATAGTTTGTTTTGTAGGATGGACTCATGTTATAAAAACAGACCTGCTGTGTTGCCCAATTTCAAGGCGTTAAATTACAAAGTCAAAATTTAATATATATAACATTTTGTTTGATTATGTTTGAGGCTACTGCTAATCAGCTACCCTTGCTAGCTAGCTAACTCCCTGAAAACTAATCTATCATGGCTAATTGCAAAGTTACTGGCTAGTTGGCTGGACGATGTTCGTCTTCGTCACTGAGTCACTTCTGTTGCCAACCCATACAAGGCTAGATGCTAATTCAAAGTGAGATTAAAAACATCTTAAAGTCTTGAATTTGGCTTTCTGAAGCTTGATTCAGATTTTTAACCTTTTTAAACAGTTTTTTTTCTCTTGGCTACAGTGAAATGTTTGAGTTTATTCTCATAAACACTTGAATGTTTCTGTTCTAGGTGAGATTTAACCTGCTGCAGTACATCGTCCCTGAAGTGAAGGAGCTTTACAACTGGCTGGAGGTCGACTTTCATCCGCTCAAGCTGAGTGGGAGAGTGACGAAGGTAGACAACTCCTCACCATGTGACAATTAATACTATTAAAGTTAATTTACGTGTGTTTAGAATGTCTCATCTGAGTCATTTTTTGTCCTGTTTTGTGACTTTGGTCTCAGGTGTTGAATTGGGTGAGAGATCAGGCTGAGAAGGAGGCAGACCTGCAGCAGTATGTCCCTCACCTGCAGAGCAACACTATCCTTAGACTCCTGCAGCAGGTAAATCCTCTTCCTGCTAACCGTAAATTTACTAAAACCTGATAAAGGTTTAATTTGTCATTTTTTTCTGTTGTTTTAAGGTGGCTCAGATCTACCAGAGTATCGAGTTCAGCCGTCTGGCCTCCCTGGTTCCCTTCGTGGACGCCTTCCAGCTGGAGCGCTCAATCGTGGACGCTGCTCGCCACTGCGATCTCCAGGTAAGCATCTGATTGGACGACAGAGTCCAGCTGCTCTGAAGGTTTTTTACACAACGTGTCTCAACTTCCTGATGCTTCCTGTAGGTCCGGATCGACCACTCGTCTCGAACGCTGAGCTTTGGCTCCGACCTGAACTACTCGACCAAAGAGGATTCTCCGGTCGGTCCGTTCCTGCAGAACATGCCGTCGGAGCAGATCAGGAACCAGCTGACCGCCATGTCTGCTTCCATGGCTAAAGCCATCCAGATCATCAAACCTGCCTCTAACCTGGTGAGTTTCCTCGCTTGTTCAACGCTAACCGTTACTGTGACCTTTGCTCTCATGGTCAGTCTATGTTAATAATCCGTCATCGTCTATTTTTATGTTCAACACAACATTTTTGCAACAATTTGGATTTTTTTTTATTTTTACTAAAAATGTCAAACACTCAATTAGATACAAATGAGTTTCTAACAAACAGGTTAGGATGTAGAGAACATTTGTTATGGGAAAGAAAGTGATGGAAATATAAAACTCATAATAACATAATGAGTAAAATGCAGGAAGAGTTGGAGTTCACTGCAAAACCACAAAATCTTATCGAGTAATTTTGGTCTAGTTTCTAGTGCAGATGTCTTAGTACACTTGGAATAAGACAAACTAACTTGAAAGTAACTTTTTAGTAAGATATAGGAGCTTGTTTTGAGGTTTTTTTTCTATTTATGGAAAAAGTTCTAGTTACATTGGCAGATTATTTTACTTATGTCACATTTTTCACATGTCAATTTTTCTAGCACATTTGTTTTGATTGCATTTACCCAGAATGCCCTGCTCTATAGTCTGCTTTCTTTGTTTTGATGGAAATTAAACCAGAATTTGTTCAAAACCATGTCTTTTATGAAGCGATCGGTTCTTATTACAGTAGCTGAGGTGGATTTTTGTCTGAACAAAACTGTTTTTTATACCTTTCCAGCAAGAGCGCGATGAACATAACCAGCAGGCCATCGCTGCGTATCTGAAAAACGCTCGCAAGGACCACCAGCGCATCCTGGCCCGCAGGCAGACCATCGAGGAGCGCAAGGAGCGCCTGGAGAGCCTGAACATCCAGCGGGAAAAGGAGGAGCTGGAGCAACGAGAAGCCGAGATGCAGAAGGTCCGCAAAGCCGAGGAGGAGCGTCTGCGGCAGGAGGCCAAGGAGCGGGAGAAGGAGCGCATCATGCAGGAACACGAGCAAATCAAGAAGAAGACGGTCCGCGAGCGACTGGAGCAGATCAAGAAAACGGAGCTGGGAGCCAAAGCTTTCAAGGATATTGACATTGAGGTGAAGTTTAATGACATAAATGCTAATTTAAAGGGCTGAAACAATTAATCTAATTTATCATAATGAATCAATTATTGAGATAATCGTCAACTAATTCATACAGACTCAAACATTTTTTATTTTTACTCTGAAACAGGACCTGGAGGAGCTGGATCCTGACTTCATCATGGCCAAACAAGTGGAGCAGCTGGAGAAGGAGAAGAAGGAACTTCAGGAGCGTCTGAAGAATCAGGAGAAGAAGGTTGGTCTCTAGTCTGCAGCAGAAATCTGTTAAGATATAAGAAAACTAGATGGAAGTTAAATCCGGATGGTTGTTTTTCTACAGATTGATTACTTCGAGAGGGCAAAACGCCTCGAAGAGATTCCTCTGATCAAGAAGGCTTATGAGGAACAGAGAGTCAAAGACATGGAGCTGTGGGAGCTTCAAGAGGAGGAGAGGGTGTGTGAGGAAACCTTGACTCTGATTCCAAGCAGAGTATTTTTTCTCTCTCAAAATTTTGACACATTTTTTCTCTAAATATTTTAGACTTTTGTTCTCATAAAGTTAAAGTCTGAATTCTCAGATTAAAGCCAAAAATGTATTTTTCAGTGGCACTATTCCTCTGCTGTACTATTCAGAGTCTAACAGCATGTTTCCTGGTTTAGATCAACAACCTGAAGATCGAGCGGGAAAAAGCTCTGGAGCATAAAAAGCGGATGTCCAGGATGATGGAGGATAAGGAAGGCTTCCTGGCCAAGATCACGGCGGCCCGCAGCTTCATCTACGAGGTCTGCAGCAGCTGAAGGCTGAAGCAGAACCTGATGAGTTTACAGCAGAAATTCAGTGTCTTTATTTCGTCTTTAAAGGAAAAACTAAAAGCGTTCGAGGAGCGTTTGGTGGAGGAGAGGAAAAACCGCATGGAAGAAAGGAAGAGGCAGCGCAAAGAGGACCGGCGTAACGCCTTCCACCGCCAGAAGGAGGAGGAGGCTCAGCGGATCCACGAGGAGCAGCTCAAGAAAGGTTCGGGTCAAATGATCAGAGTTTAGTTTACCGCAGACAAATAAAACTTAAAATGAAGCCGCTTCTGTTTACCTGTTGGTGCAAAAACGATGACGTCCATTTTTGTTTTCAAACAGAGCGTGAGGAGCGAGAGCGCCTGGAGCAGGAGCGCCGTGAAGAGGAGGAGCGGGAGTACCAGGAGCGTCTGCGCAAGCTGGAGGAGCAGGAGCGCAAGCAGCGCGCGCGACAGCAGGAGATAGAGGAGCGCATCCGGCAGAAAACCATCAGCCCACAGGAGAAGAAACCCAAGGTAGGAATGACAGAACCAGAGGTTTCAGAGTACTGAGAGGTCCGACAGAACCGGAGAGGTCAGACAAAACCAAAACAGGAAGCTGAATCTGAGGAATGTTCTGCCTGTAGATACGAGTTTGACTCTATTCTTCCTTCCTTCAGTCTTAGTCTCTTCTTACATCCATTCTTCCTTTTGTCTTTATCCATCTTTTTTTTCTTTATCCTTGAACTTTTCTTTCTTAGCTTTTTTCTTACCAGATTCTCACTATTCAACTATCCAGCAGTTTGTTATAAAAAGGCAGATTTTCTCAACATGTAACCATAGAATCACATATTGGCATATTGACTGATTTGTTTTTATTATAACTTAACAAAATTTTCATAAAACTCAGTAAAAACCAGTAAGAACCAGTTTTTAATGGTAAAAGCCAAAAAACTGTTTTTACTGTTTTACAGTAAAACCTGGTAAAATAAGTAGAATAACTGGTTGATGTTGCTTCTGGTGACGGTGTCTTTGGACTAACACCTTGTCTTGTCACAGGAGGAGAAGGACGAGGGAGGCTGGAGAAGGAAAACTGAGGGCGACTCGGAATGGCGCCGCCCGGTTCCTGACAAGTGTGTAGCTTCACATCTGGACACATTGCAGCCTCCGTTTTCAGTGTCGGTTTTAAACGGGAAGCGTTTCCTCTGCAGGGACTGGAGACAGGAGGGCCGAGAAGACAACCGAGAGGAGCGGGACGGCCCCTTCAGGCGTGGGGACGGTCCTCGCCGTGACGGGGACGACCGTGGGCCTCGCCGAGGCTTTGATGACGACCGAGGTCCGCGTCGCGGAGGAGACGACGAGCGTCCGCCTCGCAGGGGGATGGATGACGACCGTGGGCCGCGCCGAGGCTTCGACGACGACAGAGGTCCCAGGAGGGGCGGGGACGACGACTGCGGACCCAGACGAGGATTCGACGACGACCGCGGTCCCCGACGCGGTTTCGATGACGACCGCGGACCCAGACGCGCCTTCGACGACGACCGTGGACCCAGACGTGGTTTTGATGATGACAGGGGTCCTCGCAGGGGGCTTGATGACTCCAGGAGTTTCAGACGAGGGGCTGACGACGACTGGGGTCCCAGAAGAGACATGGACGATGGCCCGCGCCGCGGCGAGGACGCCAAACCATGGAAACCCCTCGGTAGACCCGGTGCGGTTCTTCAAAGAACTGAAACATTTCAGGGTGAATTTAATTTAGCCGTGTTCAGGCTGTCCGAATCCTTAACCTTCCTGCGGTCTTAGCATGACGCTCAGGTTCAGTAGCACCATCCATCGGATAGTGGAGTTCTGGGGGATGGTGTCCCATCAGACCGTCAGTTAACAAAACCACAAAGAAATAACTCTTCATAAAAGAGCATACCAGACAGTGCATCGGGTAAAACTGTTGCAGGGTCTAATTGACCCTGTCTTATAAGACCACAGGAGGGTTAAAAAAAAAAACTAAAATTCATGTATCTGATATGAATGTTTTAGATTTATTTAAAATTTTAAGTTGGCCTTAAGCACATTAATCACAGGTGTCAAATCTTGTTGAGGCAGGACTGTTTACTCTCGTACATTCTGGGTAATTAATTTTTCTCCCTGGACTTTTCTGTCAGGCAAATATCTCAGTCAAACAGACATTTTCATTCGTTCTGTGGCCCTAGGTTGTTGAGGCTACCGCTAACTGGCTACTAATATAACCTTGCTAGCTAGCTAGCTCACTTTTTTGTGTCTGTCGTAGGAAAGTGTAAATTTATTGCCAGTTGACTGGACGACGTTTGTCTTTGCCACTGTCTCGCTCCTCTTTGTAACCTGTTTGGCGATACGTGCATTCTGTGCTAACAAAGTTATTTTCTCTTATAATACAGGTCTTAAATTTCATTAATAATGATCATACAAGTCTTATAAAGCCTTAAGCTTTAGTTGGCAACACCTGCAGAAACTTAAATGAAAAGTTTGGCTCATAAAAAGAAAACTGTTCATTATAGGTCAGAAAGTGAGATCTGAGTTGAAAAGTTACTGATGAGTGAATATTTGTGTTCCAGGTGGCTGGCGTGAGCGGGAAAAAGCCAGAGAGGAGAGCTGGGGGCCGCCCCGCGGCGGCGCCCTCGACGACGAAGAAGAAGGCGATGGAGACGAGCGATCCAGCGACCGCTTCAGAGACCGTCGTCCACAGAGGTGGGGATGAAAAAATGCTCAAATGGTCACAGATTTCTTGTTTCCTTGTATTTTATTAACTTAATCTGAAACCGTTTTCAGAGAAGAGAATCCGTGGAGGAGAGGAGGCAACGAGGAAGGAAGCTGGAGGGATTCCCGCAAAGAAGAGACCGAGAAGGACGACCGCCGTAGCGACCGGGACGACCGCCGTAGCGACCGGCGAGACAGAGAGAGACGGGACGATCGAGAACACAAACCTCCACCTAGAGATACTGATGAAGGTGAGGAAGCCTCGAACCCATCAGCTTCGTCACAGTTTGACTTAAGAAAAACATCTGTAACCCAGAAGTATTAAAAACTTCACATTTTTCTGTTTCAGAAACTAATTGTTTTTTTGACAAGTTAAGTTTTTAACTTTTAAGTAGGGATGCATCGATCCACTGTTTTCACTTCCTACAATGTAAATAAATAAATAAAGCATGATGTCACTCAGAGCACGAAGCATAGAATCAGACTGAGTAGATCTGCCCTTATGGATCAGGAACATTGTCACCGATGCAAATGTAGAATTTTTTTCAATATCAAGAACGATACAAATAATATCAAATCGATGCATCTCCTAAATGCAGAAACAAACCCTTCAACTGCATATTTTTATATGTAACTAATCTATAAAGTTTTTGTCTTGAATTACTGAAGAAAATGCAACTTCTGCTTGGTCCGATTTGTAGAGACAAAGTATGACATTCAGCCAGCAGAGGTCACTGTTTACAAATATAAATACAGCTACTAGGGCTTAGGGTGTTAACAGGTATTAACACCCTTCCTGTTTTTAAAAGGTTTTTTTTATGTATCCTTCCTTTAATAAAAAAAAAAAGACAAAACTTATTTTAACTTAAACACTTGTTTCTGCGCTGACCTCAGGAAGCTCCTGGCGCCGCGGCGGCGACGACAAACCGGAGGAGCGTGAGCGGGAACGCCCCAGAGAGCGGGAGAGAGAGAGGGAGCGAGAGCGCGACGCTGACGGGGAAAAGGCTTGGCGTACCGACAAGGAAAACCCTCGCCGCACCAAGAACGAAACGGACGATGACGGTTGGACCACCGTCCGGCGCTGAGCGGCTGCTCCGCCTCCTGGAACGAACCGCTCCAGACAAACATGACAAGAATTACTATAATAATAAGAGAAAAATACTCAGCCAGCTGGTCACAGCTTCTAGCTACTAGTACTGGATGAAATATTTGTAGACTTTAGTTTCGTGGGGATTTATTTTATCTTTTTGTGATTTTTTTGACTGGTTCCTCTTTACCTCTAATATCAGTAACCAATGAGCTTGTGTGGCCTCATTAACAATAATCTAAAAACGGTCTGACGTTCAATGCAAACTATGTATCACCAACTGCCTCTTAATCATAGACTGCATCGATAATCTGACTCAGATTAGCATCTCCTGTAGTAGCAGCAGTTCTCCTGGTTTAATCTGCCGATGGGTTTCACATCTTGGATTTGCATGTTTCAGAAAATTCAGATGGTTTCTTGATATCCAGTGTGTCTTCTGTCCTGCTGCAGCCGCTGGATGCATGTTAACAGAACAACTTTACGTAATAAAAATGTTTGCTCACCGCCTCTTTCTAATTGTCTAATGGGAGAAAAGCAAACTTACTTAGATTTTGTTTTGCAAAATAGGAGTTTTTGTATTAGTTTTAATAATTGAACTTCTAAAAATTTTGTTCCTTTTGTTTTGATTCCAACTCAGATTTTAAAAACATGAAAAAAATCTCAACTTTAGCACAACAGACATAAAATAAAGTAAAACTTGTGTACTTAAAATTGTGTGAGAATAATCAGTATATTTTAAATAAGTTGAATTTTCAAATATGTCATCATTTGGACATAAGAATATTTCCAAAATTTTTAAAAATGCTAATGTTTAAAATAAATTTGTCAAAAATATACTTCAAAATTAAATATTAAAATTATTTTAAGAATAATAAAATACATTTTGCATTTGCTAAAATATATATTTTAAATACACAAAAAATATTTTTGTTTATGAAAATTTTTTTTTTTGCTTTTTCAGAAGTAGGACTTCTGAAAAACTTTTCAGGTAAAATTTCCAAACAATGTGGTTCAGTGTTCTAGTTCTATTCACTCCTTATTTCAACTAAAAGAATAAGATAAAATACTTTATCCCAAAAGAAAAAGCAGTGTAACTCAAATCCAATAGCTTTCAGAGTCATGGATGATAATGCCGTGTGAAGGAAGGATTTCCAGTAGCAGTCAGTCTTGCATTGAATCTGAAGAGGCCTCTGACTGAAGACTTTCTCTATGACCGTCTCATAGCATGCTAACGCCTCCATATCTGGGCAGCAGAGATATTTCAAAATCTGAATTTTTTTACTTTTAGAGCTCAGAAAATTCCTTGTTTGAATTTATCAGTGGAAATTTACTCCATTTTTCTCATCTACAATGGACCTAATGCACGTCGTAGTTGACCATAAAATAGTGTGAAATATTTTTTAGAAACATAAATGCATTTCTCTGTTATGTAAAGAGAAATTTACATAACAATTTAAACATCTAAATTGAGCAATAGATGTTTCCTCGGCGTCTGGATCAGACTCAGACGGACCACAGGAAGAGATAAAACTTTTATTCAAATGTTCTTACAAAGCCACAACAGTAACTAAATCAGCAGCTTCTTGCTCCAGATGCAGTTTTGTTTTGGATTTTGTTCCGCTGTTCCCTTGGCGACCAGTAGAGGTCAGTAAACCCTCGCAGAAAACACCAGTGACCCGCCGGACCACGACGAAGCGCTTCGGTTCCTGCTGCCCATGTTCAGCAGTCAAACAGCAGCATTCAAAAGTTTGGAGGAAATAATAAGCAAGCAGGCCGGGGTCATGACCTGGTGAACCATCGGAGGGTGGAAAAAATATAACGAGTTCATGTTATTTATCAGAAGTCAAAATAGGGAACCATGCAGAAAAAAACGACGAGGTTGATCAATCAAATAGTAGAATTGTAAAACATTACAATTATTTTGTAATGTTAATATATATATATATATATAGCTACATATATATATAAAAAAATAAAAAATACGCCGACTCCAAACAACTTTGGAAATCCATTTCAGTCGCTCACTTCAATACTCCCATTCCTCACTTTCGATGTTCGTCATGGCGCCTCGAATGATTAAGTGACACTGTTGCAAAGGGTTAATAGTTTGGGCCATGCAGAACTGACCTGATCTTTTCCATAGCAACGAGGAGAAGCAAGACATTCACCCCGGAACTACAGTGACCTCATTGTAGCTATGACCTTGTAATGAAGAGATGGGACTATTTTTACTTAAGTCACTGTATAGCACTTCAAAAGCAATTTTTGCACTTCCTTAACAAGCACTTTACTTAGCACTGCACTTTAAACGTAGATTTGCACATGAATAACAATTTGCACACAAGACGTTTTAATAGTATTTATTGAGTATTTTAGTGATTAGCATGTAGCCTTTTGTTCTGGGCTCTGCACAGCTGCTCCTCATTGACGAGTGAGGTGATTGCCTGTGAAGGGAGGATAATTGTTACTCAGAGCAATGAGCTAACTGGTGGGTAAAACTGAGCAAATGTTTGTGCATAATGTGTTAGGTGTGGCGTGCTGATATAGAGTGACTAACCTGTCTTTTCTGTGTCCTCTCCAGGGTGTTTGGACAAATACTGCCCCGGGGGTCCAGACACCATTTATAGGTTCCTGGAGAGGCCATTGAAACGTGTGGGGGAGAATTGTTTGGTTTTTTTTATGGTGTTTCAGTATGATGTAAGGATAAAACATAAAATATTTATAAAAAGTAAGTGGATGTTTGTATTTAGTAAAAGTAATTTATTTAAATAGGTGGAGATTGGTGAACTGAGATTCCCCTGTGAATTAAAGATGGTTTGGTCTGTCACAGCTGGGACTATTTGAAATGAGTGATTATTGATGCTATGAGAAGAATAAACTGCTGTTCCACCTGACTGCCTCACGCTTCATCCTCACTGTAAAATCCAGCTGCAAAAGACCGCCTTGTTACAGACCTCATCTATTACCTGCAGTTCTAGATCAAAGAACATCTGAGGTTATGAATGCTTGTGTTTCAAAGCATCAGTTCATATCCAACCAGCTCTTCAAACCTCACCACTGTTTTATCGCAAGTATTTTCAATATGGAAGAAACGATAGTGAGCTTATTTTTACCACTCGGTTTTGGAGTTGGATATTTGGCAACAACAGGAATAAAAAAATTTTGTGACAAGTTATTTCCAGGTGGAGAAGACGATGGCGGTAGCACTCAGGCTGAGAGCACTCCTTCTACGTACGATGTTTTCGACTATTTTCTTTTCAAACCATCCCCGGCTGAGAAGCAAACCTCCCCGGCTGGGAAAGTTGCTTCTCTGGTAGGGACATTTCAAGAGATTAGTCCAAAAATATTTGAAGACAGGACCCATGAAGAGAGCTCTGTCCTTGGGAACGATTTAACAGAGACAGTTGGGTCTGAAGACTCAAGTTTTGTTTTAAAGAAGACGACATTTGGAGACAGTATCCAGGAAAAGAGCACAGACCTAGGGAACGATTTCTTAAGTCTTCTGAAAGAACAAAGTTGCCCGCCTGGAGAAGTTTCATTAAAAGATCTTGCTGCAATAATAGATCTTGTTGAGGCTGAAGAAATGATCACTGATACAATAAATATGTCATGTCCTCATCAAAAACAAACCTGACAACCATTCAGCTGTGCACAACACCTGGGTGGACCTAGCTCCGCCTTCAAGGGCAAAGCTCCTCCTTAGAGCAGCAATGGGCTCTTTGCACCTAAGGCGCTGACATCACAACCGCATGCGCAAATGCGGCTCATTTTTTTTCTGCTTTCTGTTACCATGACGGCTGGAAAAGGCAAAGTCGTATTTCAGAGACTTTGTTGTCTTCCTAATATAATGGGCTTTTAAGTTTTCATGGATTTCCAGGCGGTCCTGAATTAAGAAGACGGTGGCTTGTAAATATTTGTGCTACCAGTTAAAGCTAATGCCGCACAGCAAAGTTTGCAGCCTTCACTTCACTTTCTAACATTCCTTGTCCGCTCTAAGATTGACATTTTTGGACGCATATGGAAGCCCTTCTTGGACTATGCTGAAGGACACATGTCTACCATCCTGTCTTGAGCATTTGTAAATGCTTAGATGTGGACCATATAATGATGGAAGTATGTACCGTATTTTCCAGACTATAAGTCGCAACAACCATAAATGCATAATTTTAAGGGAAATTTATTTGATAAACTCACCAAGAACAGACATGTCATCTTGAAAGGCAATTTAAAATAAAAATAGAATAGAGGCAACAACAGGCTGAATAATTGTACGGTATGCTAACGTTACATGACAAACAACGAACTGAGAACGTGCCTGGTATGTTAACATAACATATTAAGTGTTATTGAGATAACTATAGCATAAATAACATGCTAACCAGTTTGCCAAACCATCCGTATCACTCCAAATCACTAAACGCAATGAAATCTTCATCCTCGGTGTCGCTTGTAAACAACTCCGCTAACTCTGAAGGTAGAATAACACAGGCCTAGAGCGCCCTCTTGCGGTTTAGTGTGAAAATACTTTTGTACTTGATGCTTTTATTTACTTCATTTCATTTTAGCTTGATAAGTTAGTCAAACAAAAATTTCAAACAAAAAAAATAATTTATATCGACTGATAAGAACTGTTTATATTGTGATACGTTTTTCAGCCGTATTGCCCAGTATCTAATAACTGGGAGTGCACCGATTGCAGTTTTCTGGCCGATCGCTGATTGCCGATCTTTAAAAAGCCTGACCTGCCGATTCCAATTTTGTCTTTTTTTTGTCTGAAATGTCGTTAAATATAGCAAGAAACTTGTCAAGTTGGTAACAGTGGAGTGACTATTGTTGACTGCAAACATCCAGACATGACCTGTTGGGTCAAACCTCTGTCACAGCAGACCAAATAAAAGGACAGCAAACTTGGTTGATAAGATCAGCTTCACATATAAGTATCGGCCGATCACCGATCTCCCAAAATTAAAGAAATAGGTGCACCGCTGAAAATTATTTCACAAAAAACACAAGTACTTTTTTCAGCCAAACATTACTACGAAGAAGGAACATGTAATTGCACATTTTCTGGCTTTTTAGCTAAACTTTGTAGGTTTTAGGAGGACATCTGGTCCAATGATCCAGACTGAGCCTCTTGGCAGTGTGCAGTGAATTCGGCCTGCCAGCTGTTCTTCGCAGATCCCCGCGTCTCTCCTCTTCCTCTGTGGGACTGCTGAAGGTTTGCGGAGGCTGGTAGCCCAGCTCCTGGGGATCCAGCGGGTCTTTGGAGAGCAGGATGCAGATGGCCGGCACCGTCCTCTCCTCGGCTGTGGTCGCCGCTTCCTGCTGTGCGCTCTCCCAAACCTCATTAACTGTCATGTAGCAGAGTTTGGACACCTGATGCAGTCCTGCCACTTTGCGTTTCAGGATTTCCACGCAGGTGATGGTCTTGGTGATGCCCCTGCCCAGGCCTGTGAAGACCACCTGTTTCACTGCCGCTGCACTGCCATCCTGTCCTTCCCCCTGCATGCGGGCGGTTGCAAACCGCAGTAAATTGCGAATTTTGCTTCCTTCTTTCACTCGCATGTGCAGGACGTCTGCAGCAAGGCCAGGGATGGGAAAAGGGGCTCTCTCCTCGGAGCGGCCGATTCTTCGCCGGGCGCTCTGCTCCGGTTGTGGAGGACAAGACGCAAACTGGACACCAGAAGACAGTGAAGAAGACTGATCTTCCATTATGGTGGAAACTAAATAAGATGATTCTTCTGCATCTGCAGGCTTGTTAATCCATTTCCCTCGAGGTCTAAAAGCAGCAAACTTAAAGAAAATTACTTCGCAATCCAAACTTTTCACTTGTCTTCATCTTCTCTCGTGATATCCAATTTGTTTTGTCTTCTTGGAGCTGAGATGACAGCCTGCAGAGTAAGAAAGCCACTTCTTCTCCTAATCCCACAGTCGTGAAAGAAAAGATGTCCTTGCTCTCTTCAGCTCTGAGGACAACTGATGCCAACAAACACATGAGGCTTAGAGAAAGACATGAAGAGTGAGACATAGAGCTCTTAAAGGCACATGCTCATTTTTATTCCTCTAACAAAGTCACACACATTCATTGCAGTTTTTTTAAATAATTTTGTGAAATGCTTTAGAGACTTTATCTGTGTGTAGTTGTTTGAGAAACACGGATGATTGAATATGAGTAAATGAGATTTAACAAAGCTTGTAGTTGAAACAATTCTTTTGTTTTCTCAGATTTGGACTTGATATTTTCATCTGACGTTGTTACGCTGCAGTTTTGCTGATAATGAACAACAGGAATAAAAAGAGAGAGTAAAAAACACTGTGATACTATAGGGCTGGCTGTTTTGAAGATAAATTTCCTCCTCGCTATCTTTAGAGGCCCATATGGTCCAGGAAAAATGTCTTCCTTTGGGCTATAACAGCAACTTCACAGCTCTCCGCTCTTCAATTCATCGCCTGCTGGGGTGACCCAGAAAATACTTTCCACACCACTTCTACCTCTTTTTTCCCCAGTGAATGACATGAGGACAATCACACCTTAAAGCTACTGCAATTTATTTTGACATCTACACAAAACAGGAAAAAAAAAAAGAAGTAAGAATCCAAATGAAAACAAAAAGATTTCTGAGACACAAATGACCAGCTGTGGGATTTAACTGAAATTTAATGCCAATGTATGTTATATTTAATGGTAGTAGAAATGTTAACAGACAAATAAAACATTTTTTTTAGTCAACTATGAATAGGTCATTCTATAACAGCTTTTCAATTAACAATATTGTCAAAATGTGTTTGTTTACTCTTTAAATTAACTTTTGTTTAGTCAAAAAGTTATTTTCTCCTGACATATTTTTTGCTCCATAAGCTGTTACGCTGCTCTTGGCAGTTGGTGGTTACCGTAGCAACCAGTAACTGACAGTTAGTCCTCCCTTTTCTTTTCTTTTTCTGTAACTGCTGTTTGTCTTCGAATCAGCTGCGTTTCCTCTACCGGTATTATATTTTAACGTATACTTTAGATAAATTTAATTACACACAAGGTTTCATGTGTATTTTGCTATGTTTTGACTGTTATCACAATTAATGCTATGCATTTTAGCTCTGTTTAGTTTTACAACTGTTAACTGTTCATTGGGAACCATTGCTCTGTAGTTTGTTTAGGTTTATTTACTGGATTTTAATTACTGTAAATGGGCAGAAGCTGCTGGATTGATGTTAACCACCAGCTTCATTTTCTCTCGTCAGAATAAATTCAGTGAATCTGAGTGTTCGTCTACAAAACTGCATTTAACTACATGTTATGTTTTCTTCCATGTATTGTTTTTATGTCATTTCTCAAAACTGTTTTAGTGACGTAAATCATGTGATATGTGGACCATTGTAAGAACAGCAGCAGCTAAATGTGGATCCTAAATAAACTAAGCTAGACTAAACCTCATGTCATTAAATCTCAAAAAAGAACGAAGAATGTGTGATGTATTTACAGATTTGATGGTTTGGTTTATACACGATGTAGCCTTTTACAATAATGACCAAGCAAGTGGACTTTTAGGTTACAGAAAAACAGCTTTAATAAACAGCAAAAAATAGGATCTGTCAAACATAGTAATGAAATACTGTAAAAATATATTTGAAAATATAAAATATTTGCTGTTTACACCTTTAGTTATTCTGGTTTCCAGTAAATGTGCGTAGGTTCACCAGAAGGCGTGTGCACTCAGGCTTTCTCAGCTTGGCTGTGAACCAGTTGCTTGTAAAATTTCCCTCTGGATTTGTGCATCTTGCGTATTGATGTGCACGTCTCCCACCTGACCGTTTTCATACCTGTTCCAAGAAAAAAGCAAACCGTGGTGCAATTTTAATCGTTTTTTATTGAGCAGAAATAAACACTGCTGGGCGTTTTACTCACACAAAGAGGAAGCG
The DNA here is from genome assembly GCA_903066815.1 of Brachyrhaphis roseni. Taxonomy (NCBI): domain Eukaryota; kingdom Metazoa; phylum Chordata; class Actinopteri; order Cyprinodontiformes; family Poeciliidae; genus Brachyrhaphis; species Brachyrhaphis roseni. The sequence goes on from CAEFZY010006386.1 coordinate 19,486, forward strand.
TGTACACACATGGTCGGACACTGGACAAACCCAAATGTTTCCGTGCTTCTGAAGAGCCTTTGAGGTTATCACTAAGACACATGGACCACTCTGTTAGATAAGACATAAAACTATGTCTTGTGGAGAAAGTACAAATTGACAAAAATCTAGTAAAAGTGCCACACTAACATTTTTACTTGAGTAACATTAAAAACTTATAGTACAGATACATGAAAAATGAAACTGACTAAATACTCACCTTCACAAAGTGCTATGCAGCTCAGATTACTGCTTTGCAGAAACCTTGGTTGTCCTGGTTCCTCCTAAAACAAACAAAAGATATATATAGGAAGAGAGATATAAGAAACAAGAAATGCTTTCTTAAAGTGCAAAATGTGATTAACCTACCTGTTTGATTTTATTTATTCGGTTGTATTGTTTTTTGAGTTCCTCTCTGGTTGGTATTTGGTGTTGACCTTTTCCCATGTCTAACCAGGGAGATAATAAAAAAAATACTTATGAAAGCTTTAAATTGACAAAGAAGTTTATTAAAAGGTAATAAAGTACGACATATTCTTACCCGAATATCCAAAAGAGATGTTTGAAATGGGACTCAGATAGATGCCTTTACCATAAGCAGCTCCATGAAGCTTCAAAACAACAAAATAAGTTTCTCAACATTTTTTTTTTACAGAAGCTGTAAAGGAACTAATAGTCCGGTAGACTCGGTTGGATTGGGGACTAGTGTATTCAGATCGGACAGTCCGGTAGACTCGGTTGGATTGGGGACTAGTGTATTCAGACCGGACAGTCGGGTAGACTCGGTTCGATTGGGGACTAGTGTATTCAGACCGGACAGTCCGGTAGACTCGGTTGGACTGGGGACTAAAATTGCAACATTTGTTACATTTTCAGAACTCTAGTTCGCATTCACACTGCACTGTGTCAAACGACTAAAACTAACTAAAACCTGTTCCCCCCGTCACCTGTGGGGGTGCAGATTTCTTCATTCATATACATTACTGGTTTGGACATCGCCTGTTAGCCGCTAACGCTAGCGATGCTCCTGCAGGTACCGTTACTACGCGGTGAGTCTGTCCACTAAACCAGGCTGTTCCAATGCTGGATGAGCAGGAAGCACAAAAATGATCGCAGATCCTTTATTTCTTACCCGATTTCTATAAACCTGGCTTAAATTAAAGCTGAGGAAATTGCTGATGTTTGCTAGTATTCTCCCTTGATATAAATCTATAAACAGTTTGGTTTCTATCAAAATGCAAGAGAGGACTAAGCAAATTCCTCCGATGATTATGTTCAGACAAATGAGGCAATTAGTTCAGTTTTTGTCATTTATTAAACGTTTAAAAATTACAGCAGCTGCAGAACGCCACAGCAATGGGACAATAAGCTGATAAAATGTTGTAAAACAACTTCAGACCATTTATATTCTGCTTTTCCTTGCTTAGTGTTGGCAAACCCGTTGATATGACAACCGACACAACATCTCCGTTAACCCGCAGAGCAGAGAGTAATATATTGACCAGAATGCTTTTGAACTTCCTGCTTTTGAAACGGTTTCTAGTCAGGTTGCATTCAGACAGGGGTTCTACCGTTTTAGAGTCCACTTCAACCGGACCGAGACCTAGGTTTTTAGGCTGATCAGAGTTCGATTTTTAAGTCCGCATTCAGACCTCCCCAAAAACTCGGACTTTCTAGACAAACAGATTAGAGTCTGATTCAGGACTCTAATCCTGCGTTGGTCTGAATACACCCTTAGTTTACCTGTAATTTTGTGTACGATGCATTGATTAAGCCTTTTCTCAAGATGGAGTGCCAGTTTTCAATGTGAGAACCGCTGAAGCAAAGAGAAAATTTTTATAATCAGGCTTTGATCTTGAAGCATTGTGTGACGTTTAGATGTGATTTCACTCACTGGAAAGCAAACGTGCTGCCGTATAATTTCCTTGCAGTTTGAAAGCGAATCTCTTTGGAGGGAGGAGCACTGACCAGCAGAAACTGATGGGGTGTGCGCATAAACCTCAGATGCTGTGAGAAAACAGATTCACAGGAGAGAAAAGAGAAAATAAAGATTTTAAAGAAAACCACGCTATAGTCATAAAAGATAAAGACGGTACAATAAAGAAAACCCAACTTATTGTTGTTTATGAGGTTATTATTCAAATAATACATTTAATTATAAATATTAACAAATGCATTAACATTTATTAAATTAATACATTTATTAATAAAATTATGATTTTTTTTATCGTAATACATTTATTACAATAATAATAATAAATAATAATTATTATTATTCCAATAATAACTTTATTCTAATAAAACAGTTATTGTCCTGTTCTATTTTTGTACATATTGTTTTTCCAAATGAGTCTTTCAATGATTTTTAGCCTGTGAGTATTTTTAACCCACCTACCTTGTTGAGTGGAAGCTTGACGATGTGTGATCTGTTGCTTGCTAAAATCCTATAAGAAAAGTAGAGATGACTGGACATTAATTTAAAACACCCTCTGATTTAACACATTTTAATTTAATACAGTTTGAATGCCAGTCTAGATTAGGCCCTCACCATTGTAGTAAAGGATGAGAGAGGGGGTCTATCTTGTCCATCTGCTTCTTTGTCTCAGAATACGGACCCTGAATAGGATGGAAAGCAATTAAATTAAATCCAACTGAGGGTGAATGTCGGGTAAATAGGAATATGTTCTTCTTTTTATATTTAAAACAATCACCTGAGCCATCCTCCTGATTAGCAGCACACCATCCAGAGCTTTCTGCAGCCTTTCATAACTCTTCCTCTGTCACAGAAAGCACTTATAATTTAATACGATATAAAAAAAAAATAGGCAGCTGTTTGTGAGCAGTAACTTTGAGCTGATACCTTGGGGCTAAAGGCCAGAGTTTTGGGGTTGCACGGATCAACAACAGAGGGGTACGGTTCAAATATGATGCTTTTTCGGGACGACTGAAGGGCAGCTCTGCACATGGCCACCAGCAGGTCGATCACCTGGAGCAGCAGAAATTACTGAAATACTGAAATATAAAACCACTCCTGCAGCACATGAAGATGTCGCTGACCTCTGCACCAGTCGCAACCTCTTCTGTAGCTCCAGACATAACTCCCAGCGTATGATAGGAAAATACGCAAAGCTCCCTGGTGCAAACTGCAGTCTGCAAACAAAACCAGAATCTCCATTAAACACACACACACACACACACACACACACACATACATCTGAATCTCCAGCTAATTTAATTTCATAAAGTCGTACCTTAAGCATCGGCCCATTTTGGAAAACATGTCGCTCGTCACAAACAACGCAGTATTCATTCAGCGTTGGGATTCTCTGCTCTGCGTACCTCATTATCTATACACATGGATTAAGATTAGATTTATTTTAAAACATTACAAACAAAATAAAGCACTATTTTACAAAGCAATATTTTACCAAAAACGAAACAGGCTAAAGTATATTTCACTACTATAGCACTGAAGAAACTTGTTTGTTGCTGTTTAATACACTAAGGAATAAAAAATTCCAGACTCTCAGTGACTCTTATCGGGTCTCAGTGTTTTAAAAACCCCCCAAATAAAACAAAAAAACTGAGGATTAAAACAGGGAAACAGTATTTTTGACTATAAATCCTACAGTAACTGAAAATAACCAACACTGAGCATTTCAACATTTACATTTTTAGATTTTGGCCAAAAATTAAGCTAAGCTTTCAATGTTAAGTATTTGTGTTGAGTTGAGATTCACTTTTTTAAAAAAACTAGAATGTGTGGTTTGAACCAACACGTCATCATTGTATCAAGCTATCAAGGAAGAACAGAATCCTGCCTTGCCTGTACGAAGAAGCCGTGCTGGAGGGTCGGCGTGCTTTTACAGTGTCTGATGGCCTGGGAGGTGAACAGCAGCTCCACCAGCTGTTTGGTGCTCAGATGTGCTGAAGATTTGACAGCTGAGACCATCACTCTCTGCAGATAAAACCAGACATAGTTTCTGTTCACTTCCAACTTCTTTGAGCAGGTTAGGACAGGTCTATGGCGCATAGAAAACATGTTGATTACATTTTCTGCACAAAATCATTCTTAGATGATGAGATTTGTGTCTGCTCAGTTCTGAATATTTTTAGCTCCTTTCAGAATGAGCTATTTTAGGGCCTCTGTCACTTTAAATCCAAAGAAGCCACTGCTGGCCACCCCGCCCCAGCTCAACGTTTACACTCGCGTGAAAATGGCTGAAAGCAGATACTATAAAAACTGTCTTTAAACAACAAAACACTTGTCTTTTCTAGCCGCCATTGTACAGCAGTTAAACCGGCTGACCAAACATTCTGGAGTTCTGCCTGGGTTGCTAGGTAACGGGCGGAGTGCCGCTGTGGTTCTGACTTAACAGTCTGGAGGTTTTAAAAATGGCTCATTTTCCAGACAACAAAAATAAATGTAACTTATTGCCAAATACATTATTTTTTTGAGTGCATGAATTGTTTCTAGAAGCAGTTGAGACCCAAATGAAAGTAGAAAAACATGTAAAATGTTAATTTTGCTTAATAGATCGACTTTAAACACCAACATTTCTAACACAAATTGAGTTTAGAATTTTAATTTAATTCCAAGCAAAATAAACATATTTGGTAAATAAAATTAAATAAATTTCTGCCCAAGAAATGGTTGCAACACAACCATTTCCATCTGCATGTGCATCAAATTATTAACAGGAAGTCCCAACCTTTCCTCCAGTTGTGTAAGTGAACAGTTCTCCCGTTGAGTTCTTTATGTCATAAGAAGTTGTTTGACTGGTGAAGTGATTCATTGCATTCCTTTCTTTGTCAGTCGGTTCCTGCATCTCATTTGGCCTGTTCATGTTGGAGAAAAGACAATAAATGCATCAATGAACTGATCCATCCAAACCTAGAGGAGAGAGGAGGTGTTTTATGAAGCTTCATCATACTTTGAAGGTGGCAACCAAACGCTGAATCGAGCGCTGAACTTCTTGATGGTGCCGCTGGGTCGGAACCAGCTGTGTCTGCTCTTTCTCTGGACTACAGGGCTGTCGTTGGTCAGATGTTTCCACTCCTGAGATATGAAGACTCTAAGAATACTGAGGAACAAACAAAAATTGGTAACCAAAAGAAGGTCCACGAATTATTTCAAGCTACATGGGGGATTTCTTTTCTCTCTTGTGTTACTTTGTAGTACGAGATTTTTGTAAGGCTTTTCCATAATATCTTATTTGTGAATTCTCTAGAAAAATATGAAAAAGTCAAACATTTGCAAGATAAAAACTCAAATATTGAGATTAATCTAATAAATTTTCTTTAACAAAAAGTGTACATTTTCTGAGATTGTAAAGTCAAACATTTTCCACTTTGGATCTCAGAAATTTCCAAGTTTTCATATTAGTAAAATTTGGAAAATAATCTCAAATGTTCAGTTTTCTCTCCCAAACTTTTGACTTTTGGAGCTTAGCAATTTCTTTGTTTTATCTAAAAAAATTCTGAGATTAATCTCAAAATTTCAGAGATTTTTTGGGAGAAATTTACTCCTTTTTTTCTATGATGGCCCTAATATCCTGTCAAAGTTAGTAGCTCAATTTTCATACAATTATCTGCAACAATTTTAAATTAAAGTACAGATTTGAGTTGTATTTGCATTTCCTCACAAAATGCAATACTTTTGTGAGGAAATGCAAAAAAAATCCCCATGTCCACTAAGAGAAAACTCACTTTTGCAGTTGTCTTCCTATGCTGAAATCATCAATATTGGATGGTTGGAAAACATCCACAGAGGGAGCTGTGGTGAGAGAAACATCGATTACTCAGATGTCAGGAGGATTGGTTGAGGTTTTAGTTCCTGGGGCTCACCAGGTCCGTCCAGATACTGAGACGGGGAGAAGTGCAGCCGGATGATGATTGGCTCTGATGGATTAATCCTCCAGGCTTTAGCCACTTCCACCTGAAGACACCAAACACTGAGATCAGACCGAACCGGAAACCTGTAATCTCTGTTTGGTTTCTTTACTGTTTGTTAGAGTCGACTGTAGGAAAGCTGCATAGCGTCCAGTCAGCTTTCAACGTCTATGTGGGCTGAAGGTTCCAGCTGATAAAACTATACTACTGTCAAATTTCAAGTCTCATGTTTCTTTTATTGTACAACAAAACTGAAAAAACTCATTAAATACAGCCTTTGAATACAGAATATTAACATTTTTAAATATTTGGCATACTGGGCTGTAATTTTATTATGTTTTTTAAAAGTCAAATTCTCTCATAAGACGAAGTATTAGGGCCATCGTAGATAAAAATAAAGGAGTACATTTCTGCCAAAGAACTCTGAAATTTCTGAGATTAATCTCAGAAATTTTCTAGAAAAACCAAAGAAATATCTGAGTTTCAAAAGTTGAACATTTTTGACTTTTGAAAATTTCCACAGCTCAAAAATGTTCTACTTTTGAAACTCAGAAATTCTCTTGTCTTTTCTAGAAAGTTTCTTAAGATTAATCTCAAATTTTCTTAGCTCTGCCTGCAAATTTTCAACTATTCCAAGTAAAATTTCCACGATTTTCTTTCTAGAAAATTACAGAGATTAATCTAAAAATTTCTGAGTTTTTTGGCAGAATTTTTGTCTACCACCAGTGGCCCCAATACACCATTGCAATCTAAAAAACCAGCTGAGCGTATAGCGATTTTTGAAACATTCAACAAACTGCCTCTCAATTTTTTTTTCTTGCATTAAATTAACAAATGAGACCAATGTCAATCTATGTACAGCACATAGCAAATTCAAATTTGAAGTAGTATTTTGATTTCACTAACATGCTGAGAATCTGTTGATGGACATAAATATTAGGGTGATGGAAAGGAGTCCTTCCAACTTGGACTTGGAACTCATCAATCAAAATACTGATGGAAGCTGGTCAGAAATTAGCAATTGATGCTGATCAAGGTTTTTCCATTTAACATATAAAAACATATAAATCATCTTAATTTAAAAAATGAGTTTTTTACTTGAATATTTTGTAATAAAACAAGAATTTAACTTACATCCACAATGTTGGGGTTAATGTTCAGCTCCACATCCATGCCACCAATTGATGGGTATTCCCTAACAAAAGAAGAAAGGGGGGAACTTTTATGGACAATTCAGCTAAGATCTTTACATTTTCAGGAACCAAACAAAAGATTTTTCTACCTGACAGAGACGGCAGCATCTGAGTACAAAGACCGGACGGCTGCCATGTCTGCACCCAGCTGGTGATGGTGATAAAGATCAGTGGCACAGCTCTCCTGCTGAGACAAACACTAATATGCTTACTGTACGTCCGCTCTGAGGGCTCGGTGCTGCAGGGCTGAAATACTGTAAATGCAATAGCTGGGAGGAGTCCTGTGGTGATTATAAAATGCTTTCAACGCAGAATGCAGGGAATATTTAGCCTCAGTTTGACTTAAATTGAGAAATAACTGCAGCACAGATGCGACTATGTAAGAATACACACTGATAATAATAATGGAATACTTTAGGAGACAATCCCAGATTCAAATCTGATGGTGATTAATAAAATTTAACAAAAAAATAAGATGAAATTTCAAGTAAACTGTTTTTCTATCTGCTAAAACATATTTTTAATCGGTTATTTTTACATTAACGCTCTTATGACATGAATTATACATATATACCACTTTGATTTGTTTAGATTTCAAAATTGTCCCGTAAAATAAAAAAGTGTAATGCATGAGTGTTTCTGCCTCTTTTTCAACTTCAACTGTCTGTATCTGAAAGTTATGACACTTCATTGTGTGTGTTTTGACCGTGCAATCAGGGTTTAAAGTGCATAATTTAAAACATTTTGTCTAAAATGGATGGAATAAGAGGGTTAAATATAATCTGCCAGGTTTATTTTTTTACAGTTTCACTGAAAATCACCTGGATTCCACACAGGAAGTCGTCTGAGTCGCTGCCTTCCTCATCGCTGCAGCTCTCAGCCCACTGCTGCCACGCATCCTGTGGTTAGTAGACAAAAACCGTCAACTAAAAGTGATTATTCATTCATTTATTTTTATTCATCTATGTATATATTGATTTAATAATTTATTTGTCAAGTAAATAAGTAATTGTTTAAGTGAGTTTCTGGGGCTCATCAGCAAATATTTATTGAGTAAGTAGATGGTGGTGAAGAATAAATAGCTAAGTAAATATCTAGCTAATAAGTATATTTTATTAATATTCATAAATATTAATAAAGAAATATTGTTTTATTTATTAAGCAAGTAAATAAATAAATACCTTTTAAAAATATCAACCAAAAGCTATAATGTATGTATTTATTAAATACATGGATGTTTATTTATTTATTAAACAAATACATATTTATTCATTTAAATGTCAACCAAAAGCTAGCATTTATTTATTTATGTATTAAATAAATAAACACTTGCATTTGTTCAACACTTAATTATTTTTATTTTATTTATCTATTTATTCATTGATTGATCTCTGCTATTCCCATCAAAAATAAATCAATACTCAAATTAACTTTGCCATGAGCAGTCAATGGGGGGAAAAAGCCTTTATATATATATATTTTATATCTAGGGCTGATCCAGTCCAGGTGAACCATTGATCAAACTAAAACAGGAGAAAACAACATGTTGATTTTATGGACTCACCATGTGATCATTTCTTCGATTCTCTGTCAGAAGTGACAAGTTTTCCTCATGTTGACTGCAATCATTCAAAATAATAAATAACTTCAGAAGCTCTCAACAACAACAACAAAATAATAATAAACCCAATTAATTACATACAAAAATAGCTTTTACCTCTCCTCTGGGAATATATCCGGCCTCCTCATATTTCAGACAAATTGATGAAAATGACAGCAGGGAGATCCCAGCTAAAAGAGGGTTTCCTGTCTGGAAGCTGCTGCTCATTAGTGCGCTCTCTGTTTGGGACGCCACATGTTCAGTCTGGCTTGCAGGTCACATGACTGGACTCAAACTGAGGGGAAGTTCAGGTTTACACCTGAACAGAATCAGAGAGCCGTGCTGCTTGTTGTCTCCATAACTTTCAAAGTGCATTTTTTATGGAATCAGTTTCACGAGTCACGTCTGACATCCTGATTTAAACAAAGAGCAGTGCTGTAAGGGGCTGATGGATGACGGCTGAGGCGCTGTTTGACATCTATTAGTCACCCTGTCTCTGTGCTGCATCACCGCTGACCTTAATCAGCAGTTAGCCTTGTTAGCAGTCGCCTGCTGCTCTGCAGTCTGGTCAGATTAGATATACTTCCACGAGTCCCTGCATCGGTGCACTTCTTCTCCCGACAGGTCTTCTCGGGGTAATCTACTTAAAGATGTTTGTGTCGGGAGTTGATTGAGAAAAATTTATGGATTCTTGGGCTTCAAGCTAGCCTGCTCACAAAAAATCTCTCTTGCAAAACTGTCTGGCTTTCTCCCCGTCATTCTGACTGTCTGAGGTCGATTTTTGATCGGGAAAATCAGCCACCAGTAGAAGTCGTGAACGATTTCGTTGATTCTCTGTGCTGCTTTATGCTACCTTCATCCAAAATCCGACTATTTTTTTGTCTTAATCCAACCCGAATCTGATCTTTTCCTGAGAGTCTGAACAACACAGCTCGGATTTTTTCGACCCAGGCCACTTGGATATGTGGCTCTAAATCCGATACATATCTGATCTTTTCAAATTTAAGTTGCATTGATCCGACCTGAACCTAGTTGATACTCGATAAACGTCACTATTCTGCGTCGAATAGACAAACAACAACGAATGATGACGATTAAGTTGTTAATGCTCCGTTGGATAACAACTTTAAAACTTTAAAACTCTCCACTAGAAACAAGAATATAAGATCCTTATTTCAGAAGAACATTGCTACTACACCTTATGTGACCCACTACTGGAGACAGTTTGTTTCTGATATCAAATGGACAACGGTTTGGACTTCCCTACAAATACTTCATTAGCTACCCTGCAAAACAAAACCTGCACCAGGATATAGATCGTAGCTGCTCTTTCTGTCATTTGGACAATGAGACAATGGTCCACTTATTCTGGAGGTGCTCCTTCACTGTCTCTTTCTGGAAAGACCTTGTTTATTATATTCAATCTCATATTCTCAATAGTTTTTCATTTTTACACACAGATGTACTTTTTGGTTTCTACAATGTCTATCCTGCTAATAAGAATCAATTTTATGTAATTAATCTATTGTTAATTCTAGTTCAACTTCATATTCATAAATGCAAATTTTCTGGCGAAAAGCCTCTATTTTATCTGTTTTTATCTGAATTACAACACTATGCAGTAACTATACAGACCTCTACCAATCCCAAAGCTGTAAAGACTCTTGAAGCCCTAAAATGATTTAACAGTATTCCCTGAAACACTATCTTATCTCTATTTGTGCTCTTTGTATTATACTTTCTATTGTTTTTATTCCTTGTAACCCCTTTTTTTTCGTTTTCCCCCAGTCTACACATTGTATTGACATTTTGATACAATACAAAAAAAAAAAAACTTTAAAACTGTAAGATATGCTCCACAATTAGCATACGTTTACGTCCCCAAACACTGAGCATCTTCTTCTTCTCCTTCTTCTCTTATGGCGGTTGGCAAAACACGACGCACGCTCGCTACGTGTGACGTCACAGCGCCCTCTACAGCGCGGGCGGGACACTTTCAGCTTGTTTGTTGCTCAGACGGAGATCAAGTCGAATGTAATTGAAAGTGCAAACGACCACGCAGAAAAAATTAAAGTCTGTAGTGTAAACGTAGCCGTAGAATTGTTCAGCAATGGCGGCGGAGAAAGTGAAGGAAGCCTTTCAGTCCGTATTAGCCAACACTTCCAAATATTGAATTAGCATTAGCATCCGCCCCGTTCAGATCGGCTCTTCTCGCTTCAATGGGTAATAGTTGTTTACAGCTCAGGCAACTTGCAGTAAGCTTTCATAGCTTCCAACTGGCGCATTACAAAGAATACGGGCAAACTTTAGTAATTGGATAAAATTAAAAACATTAGCCCCCCAAGAAGCTAGTTTCTCAATCGGCTAGCAGCTAGCTTCATGCTGCCTGCATGGGCACAACTCAGGTGCAAAAAAAGACAAATTGAGAAGCAACAAGAAATTATTCAGTTCAAACTGAGCAGTTTGCTCTGTGGTTGTGTTCACCAACATTAAGATGTGTTTCCATTAACCATAGAACTGCGCAAATTGAAATTACAAAAATAAATTTGCTTAATGGAAACACACAAATTTTGATTAAATTTTTTTTAAAAACAAGATTTTTTTTTACAAAAGCCGGGTCGAAATAGACGCATTTAGCAAAACTGCAATGGAAACACTTTTTTCCAGCTTACACAAGTGACGTCATCAACAGCCGGATATTACTACTGACTAAAACGACAAAGAAGACACAGGAAGTGGTAGGAGGATGGTGGCGGGGTTTTTTATCGGACAATATGCAGCTGGCTCCACCAGAGCTCTCACATCATCACACAGTTCATGATAAGTTGTGTGTCATTCGAATGTGTTGACTAGCTCTCCTGTAATTAAACTACAATTTCCTCAAAACGACTTATATGTATTCTCTCCAAAGTATGCTGTAAACGTATTCACCCAACTTTAACCTTTTCATATTTTCCTTCATTATAACAACACACTTCAATATATTTTATTCAAATGTAATATGATAGCTCAATACAAAGGAGAAATAATAACAATTTTGAAGTAGGGCTGAAATGATGAATTTGATTAATGTGATGATTAAAATAACAGTCAGCTAATTTAGTAATCAATTAACAGTTATTTAGAAGATACAGACTCAAAATAAGGCCAATTTCTGAAAGAATAACATACTCAGAGCTGTAATTAAGCCAAAACTGTACAAAATGTAAATATATATTTTTATTTAAGATGTTTAAAAATCCTATGTCTGTAAATATGTTCTACCAAAATATCCTCAACTGACAGTTTTAGTGTCACCTGGTTCAAATTCTATAAAAAAAAAAATTCCCATTTAGAACCTTTTACTTTACATTTATAAATCAGAAAATCCAAAAGGAATATTGACAGACGAGCCCTACAATATCTCAATATGTAAAGCAGAAAGGACTGAGTTTTATTATAGATGCTGTTGATTGTATTTCTTTTTTGTTACAAATGATCAAACATACTAGGGGAATGTTGTCTTATTTGACAATAAAATGTGTATTTTCTTATTTTAAAAGGAATTGGATTGTTTGTTTATTTGCATATTTTAATGTACTTCTAATATAAATTAGACTTAAATGAAAAATCTGCAGAATGTGCCAGCTTTTTTCCATCCGATTAATGGTCAGAATAATCGATGCGTTAATTCTTAACTAAAATAATCGTTAGTTGCAGCCTTAATGTGAAGTGGATGGAAAGTGATGCAGTTTCCACTGACATTTTTGTGCTTTATTCTTTGGAAAATAGCTGAAGCTGAGCCAGATGGACTGGAGAACGTCTGTGAATAGCTGCTCATCCCTTCTGAACTGGATATGCGCCGGGATCCCCGAGGATGATCTGGATTTCCTTCCTGAAGCACGTACTTTGCAAAGTGATCTTGTACAAGGCAACGAAAGTGGACTTGGTCTTGTTTGTCTTCTAATTTATATCAAGTGACGTCTGCATAATGTTCACACGTCTGCAATAAATGACTTGTCGGGCGCTAATCAGGTTACAATACTTAAGCAGTTTATCTAGTTTCATCATCCAGGATAAAACTGCAGACAGGTGAAATTAAAGGAGGTTTAAGACAGTTCAGTCAATCGACCACAAGAGGGAGCTGGAGCTGAGTTGTTGAGCGTGTCCCACTTTCTGGTTTCACAGCTTTTTACTGTTGCGCAGCACTTTTAGCCAATGTTTAAAATGATAGGAAATGGACACATGAAATCAAATATGACCTGAAGAGATTTTTATGACCTTAGGTTTTGTTCTATAGAATGGGTGAATGGGTTGTGTTGCGCTTTCAGGACAGCTGTAATTGTTAATCTGTTTGATTTTATTATTATTATAGATTTCAAATGAATTTCACTCTGAGTGGATTTGTGCATTTTTCTCTGAGGCAGTGGCTTCTTTTGGGTTTACGGTGTGTAAATGTATCCTTTTCTGTATCGGGTAACAGTTTGGAATCAGTTTTCTCCTTCCTAAAAAATGAAAGTCCTTACATGCTGCAAATTATTGGCCAATTTATAAGTTTATTTGTTGCTTTGGGGAATGTGAGAGTTTTAATTTAAAGTTAAATCCATGGTCTTAAGTTTTGAACCTTTGGCCATTTGTGCAAAAACTCAGCAAATTTAGGCTTGTTCTTTCGAATTATATAAAAACATAGTGAGGTTTTTCTTCAATCTGGGAATTAAAACAAGTATTTGTCATGTTTGTTTGTTTTCAGAATTAAAATCATCCACACTGTAAAAACACAAGTGTTGTAGCAAGTAAATTTGGACCAGTCTCTAGTGCAAATATCCTTCAATACTTACAATAAGACAAAATTAACTTAAAAGCAATTTTCAGTAAAATATAAGAGCTTGTTTAAAGTAAATAATAAAATTACTGTATTCATTTCAGTTATAACAAGCCATTTTTCCATGTTATAAGTGGAACCAGCACTTTTTCATCAATATTAAGGAATTATTGACTTACAACAAGCTCTTATATCTTGCTAAAACGCTACTTGTTTCAAATATACTACAATAGTTGCACTAGATACTATATCAAAAATACTTAATAAGATTTAGTTTTTTTTAAGTGCATGTTCTGGATTTGGTAAAAAAGAAAAGGCTAACTCTCTTCCCTTTGTATTGGGTGCATTTCCAGATGAGACAGCATATCTTGACCATATTCATTACCAGGCAGGAATCTGTAGGTATATGCTGACAACGCCCATGGGGAGGATTTGATTTTATGTGAGCTACGGTATGTTAGATATGTGTCTTGGAACTAGTGGTCGCTCAGATCTGTGTGACATGATTTATCGCGACAACATGACAGCCAGACGGAGGTGCACATCCACCCTCTATTTCTGGTGAAGTTTCTGCCTGAGCCTATCCAGAAATCTGGGTGTTGGTGTCCCACCCACCGAGTTGGTCGATAATAAGGTTACATGCTCCTGAGTCGTCGCCTGTCTCCATCCCAACAGGGTAATAACTCCATCAGGTCTCTGAAGAACGCCAAGAAGAGGAAGAAGAGGAACCCTGCTGATCTAAAAAACACAAAACGAAAGAGACTTCTGAGAGAAGACAGACATAAAACTACTGAACAGACTGTTTATTGTTGTTTGTTTATATATTTTAAACTAAAGATAATAATTATGCATTTAAGTACGACGATGTCATGGCCATCGTAGATTTTTTTGTATCTGTATTTATTTTTTTCAAATAGGTAAAAAAGAAACGAGAACAAGTAGGACAAAGAAAAACATGTGCATACATAACCAAGAGCCAAATGATTTGCTTACCACTACTTTTATTTTTGAAAAGGACCAAGAAGAAGTGATTACACTGCAAAAACACAAAGTCTTGCCAAGTATTTCTTTTGGTCTAGTTTCTAATGCAAACATCTTAGTACACTTGAAACAAGACAAAACTAACTTACAAGTAACCTTTCAGCAAGAAATCTGAGCTTGTTTTAAGCAAATAACTACTTAAAATTTATGAAAAAGTGTTCGTTCTGTTGGCAGATTTTTTCACTTATAGCAAGACATTTTTTCCATGAGTTAATTTATCTGCCAATAGAACTGGTACTTTTTCTATATTAGGGAATTATTTACTTCAAACAAGTGCTTTTTTCTTGCTGAAAAGTTACTTTTAAGTTAGTTTGAGTTTAAGATATTTTCTCTAGAAACTAGACCAAAATTACTTGCAATACTCAGAAATTTATGAGATCCAAAATTTGAAAATTTGCTAGAAAAATTCTGAAATTTTTAGATTAATCTCAGAAATTTTCTAAAAAAAAAATGATTCCGAAATTTCGCAGCTCCACAAGGCAAAAAAGTTGGTAAGCACAGAAATTTTGAGATTAATCTCAGAGAGAGAATTACTTGGTCAATTCTGAGCTTTAACAGTTAAAAAATTAGCTACAAAATTAAGACATTTTGTTTTTAATCTCAGACATTTTGTAGAAAAAAGGTAAATTTTCTAAAATTGAAAATTTTTGACTTTTGGAAAGTTTTCTGCGTTTCAAAAGTCTAAACTTCCAACTTTTGAAAATCAGAAAATTCTGAGATTTTTCTCGCAAACTGATGCCTTTTTGAACTCTTCCATGTTTTTTTTAAATAGAAAATTTCTGAGATTAACCTAAAGATTTTTTTAATTTTTGGCAGAAATGTACTCCTCCTATTTATGTGTCTGAACATTGAATATTATAACATGGTTTTAATTTAAAATTTTTGGTAATTATTGAGTCAGTAGGTGATAAATGTCATTAAATTGAGATAAGGGGAACACAAAATATTGTGTTTTTTTATAGTATTAATCCTAGAATTTTTCTATAAAAAAAACACAATATTTTGACATTAGTCAAAATTTATTAGATTTTCATCTGAAATGTATTCTTATTTTTTTCTTCTTCCTACAATGATCCTAAGACTCAGTCCTATTTAAGAAAGAGGAAATCTTAACACAAGGAAAACCTTTCCCATATTTCTACAAAACAGTTAGCAAAACCCAATCAAGTAAGAATATTTTATGGGAGTTTATATTCCTGTGATGCTATTCTGTCAAATACTGTAAAATAGTTTGAAGTGAAAATAAGTTACCTCAATAAGTTCATAATTGTAAGACTAAATCCATTGTTAGAATGCCAAATGTTTTGAAATGTGATCAGAGTGTGACATCTGTGTTAGAAACGACTTATGTCTCATTGTATTTGCAGAAACATGACCGAGTGAGCGCTCTTCGTATCAAACGATCTTTGACGTAATTTTTCCGGTACAAGAATTTTGGCTAATTAATTTTCTCCATGATTTGTACTCGATACCCTGGAAAACTCCCTGTTATGTAAGTATGTTTGTGTTTGGAAGACATTTAGACGTGTTGCTGTTTTCTCTTTTGTTGATAAAATGTAGAGGAGTTTACATGTTTTTATCTTTTTTGGTTGTTTTTTAGCTTAGCGGCTAGTAAAGCAAATTTCTGTTATATTTCAGTTACAAAAACGTTTAGAGTTCAGCGTTAATCTTGTGAAATAATTTTTCCTTCTGTTGGATTTCAGTTACAAAAACAGGTATATTAAAGACATTTAAGAAAAGCAAGTATTTTACTGGATGTGTAGCTAGTCACGTGTTACACAGTTATTGTTTTAGTAAACAAAATAAAACATTTTCCTTTCTTTCATATTTACATTTTCTTAGCTGTGTAGCATCTGGAAGAGCTTTTTAAAGTTTGTTTGTTTTTATTTTAAATGTTTACAAGATAACTTTACAAGATAAGGCTAATTTAGTCAGTTTTAATCCATTTCATGGAATAACATTGAATAAAAAGAAGACACAAGGAACGAAAAATAATAATAAACATCTTTGTTTTAAGATTGATATTAGACACAATCAGGTTGAAGATTTAACGATGTTTCTGATCTGAAAGCGCCGTGATTGGCCAGGCGAAGAGAAATTGCACCCAACACAATATTTGGTTAACTTTAAGGCTTTCTTTAATAAAATAACATAAAATATAGCACACCAAACGTCATGCGTCAAGTTCGTCCACCTTACATGATCTGTGCAGCTTTCTGGTCCCCAACCGTTGCGCCCGGGGTGTCCGGTGGCAGAAGCTGCTTAATGCGCACAAGAAAGTAGTCCCTGCTGGAATAAAACGCAGGCGCTCCAGCAGGGAGGGTGGCGCATTGGTTCCCCTGCAAAGTTCACCCAGTAGGTAAGAGGAATTGGGTGCCTTAAAACATACTAAACAGCACGGTAATATACTGTTTTATGTTAATTTATTGTAGTTGTTTTCATTTTACAAATGTTGACATAACATCTTAGTTTGCGTCTTTATTAATTAAATAATAAAAATCATTATTCTTTAAAAACAATCTAACACCTGCGAGTTTTACCTGCTGCTCTGCAAACTATGGCATCCATCTGGCTATTTAGCTGTTACAGGTTCATATATTTTTAGTGGTGACCTTTAGCAAACCTGTTGACCCCACACGTCAGTTACTTTGATAAATATATATTTAACCAGAGACAGTTTATTTCATTTGATATGTCTCATGGTAGATTAAATTTACATGATAATTTCCAACAGAGAAAATGCTGATGACAGGAATATGTCAGCCATTTATCATTACAGCTTAACTCAGCGGAGGATTTTCAATCATTATTCCACCTTAGCAGCATAAAAACTGTGTATGTTTCTCCCTGGGTTCTGTTATTGTGTTCAATGTCACCGAGAGACAGGAAATCAGGGGCATCCTGTATTTTTCTGTCTTTTACAGAAGATATTTTCTGAGCTTCTGTTAACCTGGTGCTTCAAATAAGAACTAAAAGTTATCTATAATAATAGAAAGCTATATTTTTAGACGGGTTTTTCATGTTTCCTCTATTGTTTCTGGTTGTTTGCATGCCTTGTTTTTAAATGCAAACGTCATGCAGGCACCTGTTCCAAAGCTGAACACCAAATAAATCAAAAATAATAAATAGGCATCAGGTTTTATTATATTAATCAAATTTATTTGTGCAGCACAGCTTTACATAATAAAAACAAAATCTTACAACATCATAAAGAAAACACAGTCAACAATTGAACAGACATTACATTTGTTCAAAATCACACAGATCAACTATGTTTAAGGATCTCATAAGACATTACTATAAGAATCCTTTACAAACATTCCTAAAAAGACATAAAGGTATTTATTAAGACAAACAAGGCTAAATTAAACACAAAATTCAAATCAACTGCTTCAACAACTTACAAATATGACGAAAATGTGTTGGTCACTTGTCACATCGCTCCTTCCTTTGTGTCGCCAGGACAATCCCTGCAAACTCCAATCCAAACATGTCCAAGTCGAAGGACACTGCCCCTACCATCATGCAGACCCAGCAGCTCCCCGCCGCCTTGGCCGACACTTTAATCGAGCACATGTGCCTGCTGGACATCAACTCCGAGCCGGCCGTGTCTCGCAACACTGGCATCATCTGCACAATCGGTCAGACAAATCACCACAAGGCGCAGATTCTCTGTTCATCACAGCATGTTAACAAGCCTGCTTTGTTACGCAGGACCTGCCTCCAGATCCGTGGAGATGGGCAAAGAAATGATCAAAGCTGGGATGAACGTTGCAAGAATGAACTTCTCTCATGGCACACATGAAGTGAGTAAAGAAGCAACGAGACGTACGCAGGCCTGTCGCCTTAAGCATTGCTGGATGATAAAACGTCCCAGAAGTTATCGCGATAAATGGTAATAATACTGTTGTTTTGAGACCATTTTTAAGTAATATAATGGTAATAATGCAAGAACAGATTCTCAAACATCAATAAACTTTAAAGTCTAATAAACATTTAACACTGGAGCCGGAAGACATTTAAATATCCAAAAATAAATAAACAAAACAACAGAAACAACAAATAAAATTATTAATAAAGTCTCTGCAAACAACATTGTCTTTCAAAAACTGGGTTAGTTGAGACCAAAACACCAGACTGAAGAATTTTGTCACCCAGTTTTTGGTAGTAAGAGAGTAAAGAGAAAAACAAAAAATCATGAAAATTTAAATTGTTGAGCTCAGTTTAATCCATGGTGGGATTAATTGATTTATTGCTGCTTGTGACAGCCCTAGATACATGTCAATATTGATTTACTATCAGATTTTAAAGCTAAACGCTGATCAAACAGTGCAGCAGCAGATTGAAGCTCCATGCATGCGTTTCACTGAATCAGGCTGGCATTTGTCCTGCAGCCTGCTAACCGTCGGTTACATGATCTCAGAGATCGTAGTTGACCCTTCAGCACTCCGCCTGTATCGTAGGATAAAAACTCTTTGGTCGGTTAGCCGCTGACCTTAACTCCCTGACACTTTACCTTTAAAAGTCACGACCCTGCTGACTGTCACCTGAGCGGACGTCCAGAATCATGACTTGGAGCTTTAAAAGTCAACTACAGCCTTTTCAGTGACGCAGGTCGGACCTGGTGGATTGAATAAAAAATGTATATATACTCAATCTTCAGTTTAGTGAATAATAACGCCTTTGGAAAATGACAACCAAATGATTCGTTTTGAGGGGAGAGGGAACATAGATGTGACCTCTGTCTGGTTGGTGTGGCAGTTGTCAGCGCAGCTATAAATAGGAAAGCGGCTCACAGCAACAGTGGGAGCGGAGGGCATGCAGTGAAGGAGCAGCAGGCTGCGCTCTCTCTTTCTTCTCTAGGAGAGTTTTACTTGTGATACTTTAATTTGCTTGTTGCCATTTTTTTCAGTTGTACAGCAGGAGTTGAAGTGATGCAGTTCAGCAGCTCAAAGTGTGTATTTAAAGCACAGCTAGGCTGAAGGTCCTGCACTAAAAATATGCTGCTGCTCTGCTAACTCTGTTTTTAGTTTGCCTGACAATGTGACCACCTGTTGCTCCAGTTTACGCTTTGGGAACGGGATACGATTCCAGATGAGCTTTTGCCTGCAGAAATAAAACTCAGTGTTTTGAGTTTGTAAAAGACTTTTTTAGCTTTACATCATGTTATAATGTTATTCCCTGGAGGGCTGTTTTGATTGTTTCATGCATGTTTGAGAAATCCTTTAATCTCCATGGCAACCATTCAGCTGTTAATTGCCTAGGTGGTCCTAGCCCCGCCTTTGGGACGCAGCTCCTCCTCGGAGCTGAGTTGTGGAGCTTCCAACTCCACAAGTCGGCTCCTTCAGACTAGCCAGCAACAATTAGCAACACCTGGCTGAACTGCGCATCAGCTGGGCTAATTGTAGTAGCTACTTTTCACTGCAAGGCTGGTAAAAACGTTGTTAAAGGGTCAATAGAGGAGGTGGTGATTTCCTGAAGGTGGAGTTTCAGAAAGAGCTGGAATTTCTTAAAGAGACAGAGGCCCAATTTTAAATTACAAAGTCAAATTTGTTTTTAAGTCATATTTGATGTACAGCTTTTTTATAACAACTGAATTTAACACAGTTACTTGACTGTGTTATAAAATGACACCAAGGTGGCTGGAAAATGCATAATACTGCCCCTTTAAATTTAAATCCACTCATTGCACACTGCAACAACACGACGTCTTACCAAGTATTTGTAGTTTCTGATAAAAGTATCTTAGTAGACTTGAAACAAGACTAACATAACTAAGATACAACAAACTTTTCAACAAAAATATTAGCTTTTTTTAAGTCAATATTTTCTTAAAATTGATGAAAAGTTCTAGTTCCATTGGCAGACTATTTCACTTATAACATGTAAAATAAGTGAAATAATCTGCTAGTGGAAGTAGTACTTGGTTGCTAGGCGAAGTCTTGGTCTTGGCTGGTTGCTAGGTAACCCCAGTCACCTAGAAACCAAAAATTTGTTCATCAATATTAAGGAATTATTGGCTTAAAATAAGCTCATATTTCTTGCTGAAAAGTTACTTTTAAGTTAGTTTTGTCTTATTTCATGTCGGCTAAGACGCTAGAAACTAGAACCAAAAATACTTGGTTAGATTTTGTGTTTTTTCAGAGTAGATCTAGAGATTTGAAGGATTATTGTGACATCTTTTTGTTTCTCAGTACCATGCAGAGACCATCAAGAATATCCGCGAGGCGACCGAGAGCTTTGGGCCCGGATCTATTGAATACAGGCCGGTGGCCATCGCTCTGGACACCAAGGGACCAGAAATCCGGACCGGTCTCATCAAGGGCGTGAGTTCCTGCCAAATTACACGAGGCAAGTGTTTGATTTATGGAGGACTAATGACTGTAATGGCTCTATGTTTTTATCAGAGCGGCACTGCTGAGGTGGAGCTCAAAAAGGGCGAAACCATCAAGGTCACGACAAACGATCAGCACAAGGACAACTGCGATGAGAAAACTCTGTGGCTCGACTACAAAAACATCATCAAGGTGGTGCAGAGCGGCAGCCACGTCTACATAGACGACGGTCTGATTTCACTCAAAGTTAAAGAAGTCGGTAAGAGCTGAAACAAACTGAATATTCATGTAGAATATTCTGCAAAAGTAATTTTACCCCCAAACTTCTTCACATTTTGCCACGTTGCAAACACAAACTTCACAGTATTTCTAGGGGTGTTTGGATAGATGTTCAAAATATACCCATAGAGAAAACAGGAGATCCATCGTTAGTGTCAGCAAATTAAAATACTACTGGCTTGAATGTGTTTACTGCAGTTAAAATAACACATTTTAACTGCAGTAAAATGTGCTATTTTACTGCAGGAAACACAAAATCTTCCCAAGTATTTTTGATCTAGTGCAAATATATTAATAAAACCAGTAGTTTTTCAGCAAGAAATAGGAGCTTGTTTTAAGTCTGATGGAAAAGTACTGGTTCCACTGGCAAATTATTTCACTCATAAGACATTTTTCCCATTTTATAAGTGAAATAATCTGCCTATGGACCTTTTCCATCAATATTAAAGAATTATTGACTTAAAAAAAGCTCATATTTCTTGCTGAAAAGTTACTTATGTTAGTTTTCTAATATTTCAAGTGAACTAAAATATTTTCACTAGAAACTAAACCAAAACTTTGAAAAATACTTGGGCAGATTTTGTGTTTTTGCAGTGTATGTTTTATTTTTTGTTCAATAAAAACCTCCAGAGGTAAAATCATTCCTGTGTTGTAAACTGTGTCACAGAGTAAACTCAATAAAAACATTCAGCATTGTTCATTAAAATGCTGCAACATTACTGATGTATTAAAGAAAATAAACATACAGTTGTCACATTCAACAAGTACTTTTACTCTCAATACTTTAAGTATTTTTTAAAAGA
Organism: Brachyrhaphis roseni; assembly: GCA_903066815.1. Taxonomy (NCBI): domain Eukaryota; kingdom Metazoa; phylum Chordata; class Actinopteri; order Cyprinodontiformes; family Poeciliidae; genus Brachyrhaphis; species Brachyrhaphis roseni. The sequence goes on from CAEFZY010006386.1 coordinate 41,448, forward strand.
AAATACTGGAGTAAAAGAAACACACAAAAATTACTAGAGTACATTATTGTGTGTTTATTTTTTTACATTTAACGAAATTTCAGGACTATAGAGCGCACCTGATTATAAGCCGCACCCAGTACATATTTAAAGGAAAAACCATTTTGTACACACATAAGCCGCACCTGTCTATAAGCTGCATGTGCCTACATACAGACGGTACACAGAAAGAGTTTTCAAAGTTTTAATAATATATCTTAGCTTTTCTTTCCAAACAGAGCCTGTGACGCGACAGTAACAGGAGCAATACGGTAGTAACACAGCACTAACAGGGCTGGTAAAAGTCACTGAGCCGTCTTCATCTCCCTCCTGAGCACTGAGGCGTGTTACGTTACATTAAACTTGCGTCTTCCTTTACACATATATTCCACCTGTCTCACTCTTACCTTTTCTGTTCGAGCGCCCCTGGCGGCCGTTAGAAAAAAAATGCATAAATAAGCCGCATCATTGCATAAGCCGCAGGGTTGAAAGCGTAAGACAAAAGTCGCGGCTTATAGTCCGGAAATTATGGTACTTACAGTAGTTGAGCACTTTCTCCACCACCAGACCTGTCTCAATAAACAATAACTCAATTAATTACATAAGAAATTAAAGCAAACTCAATAGTTTCTATTTGTATATATTTTTTTCTTTCTACCAAAAACTGGATGACAAAAGTTTTCAGTTTCAACTAGACCTTTTTTTGAAGGACAATTTTGTTTACAGAGACTTCATTATTCATTTTGGGGGGTTTTCTGTTGTTTTTGTTTATTTATTTTGAATATTTAAAATGTTTTCCTGTTCCTGTCTTAAATGTTCACTAGAATTGAAAGTTTATCGATCTTTGAGAATGTGTTTTGTATTATTATGCTGTTAGCACTATATTACTTAAAATGGTCTCAATATCAGGGGTGCACCAATTGCAGTTTTCTGGCTGATCGCCGATTACCGATCTTTTAAAAGCTTAACCTGCCGATTCCGATTTCGGCCGATACCAATTTTTTTTGTCTGAAATGTTGCTCAATATGACAACAGTGGGGCAACTATTGTTAATTGTAAGCGTGCAGACATGACTTGGTGAGCCAGTGTGTCAGTCAAACCTTTCTCACCGGAGAGCAAAAGAGGACAGTGGTTGATTCTTACACATTAGCCGAGATAGATAAGATCGGCTTCATATGTAAAAATCGGCCGATCATCGATCTCCCAAAATTAAGGAAATCGGCACCGATAAATCAGTGCATCCCTACTCAAAACAATATTATTGTTTATTGCAATAACTTCTGGGACAATTTATCGTCCAGCAATATTTCTTGTTGTTAGAGACCCGTCCACCTCTGGAACTTTGTGTTTGCATTATGACAAAATGTGGAAAGTTTTCTCTGAGAATGTTATAAAACACGTTGAGTTGCTGTTTTTATTCCTTTTTATCTCTGCCTTTGTGTTGGGTGCGATCTAAAGGAAACGACTACCTGATGTGTGAGATTGAGAACGGCGGCATGCTGGGCAGCAAGAAGGGCGTCAACCTGCCGGGCGCCGCCGTCGACCTGCCGGCTCTGTCCGAGAAGGACATCCAGGACCTGCAGTTCGGCCTGGAGCAGAACATCGACATGGTCTTCGCCTCTTTCATCCGCAAGGCGGCCGACGTTCACGCTGTGAGGAAGGTTCTGGGCGAGAAGGGCAAGGACATCAAAATCATCAGCAAGCTGGAGAACCACGAGGGCGTATGCCGGTGGGCGGCTCTTCCTCCGTCCTGCTGAAGCTGCTTCACAGCGCCGTCTTCTGGATTTACTGAAGGTGTTTCTCATCGTTTCTGTCAGGTTCGATGAGATTCTGGAGGCCAGCGACGGCATCATGGTTGCCCGCGGCGACCTAGGCATCGAGATCCCAACAGAGAAGGTGTTCGTCGCCCAGAAGATGATGACGGGCCGATGCAACCGGATCGGCAAACCCATCATCTGTGCGACACAGGTCTGATTCCTGCATGTCAACAATGTACTGATATTACAGTAACCATGTAGTACAATTACTGTTCAGCTGTAATACAAATACTTTAAAACAGTAATAAATTCATAGTAAAAGTATAATAAAATTGCACTAAGGTTATTGTAAAGATTATAGTTTCTGGCTGGCTGCCCTGCTGCCAGTAATTTACTCTAAATTCTACAGTTACTTTTTTAAAGTGTGGCAGCTTGTGAAGTCAGACATGAAATGACACGAAGTTGGTTTTGGTTCCGGTTAAGATGCTGGAGAGCATGACCAAGAAGCCGCGCCCGACCCGCGCCGAGGCCACCGATGTGGCCAACGCCGTGCTGGACGGCAGCGACTGCATCATGCTGAGCGGCGAGACCGCCAAGGGAGACTACCCTCTGGAGGCGGTGCGCACCCAGCACCTGGTGAGACCCGCTCACACGCTAACGGCTAGCAGCAGAGCTGACACACAGCATAGCGGCTTCACAGGATTATTACAGCGTAGATTAACAGATTACAGGTTTCCTAAATTATTTATTCCTGCTCAAATAATTTCAGTCAGGAGCAGTAATGTGTTAGTCCAGTTTTGCATAATTTAATGTCAGTATAAATGTGGCAGGCTTGTTGTATCATTATTTTGTTCTTGATTTTGTTTGCAGGTTTTCTCTGTCCCACTGATTGCTTGTTTTCTTGTTTTTAAGATCCTATCTGCAATCAATAAACAAATAAAAAACATGTAGTTAATTTGTTACAAGTAATACAATTAATTCAAACAAATATATTAAGTTGTCATGTTGAACAAACATAAATAAATGTAACATGTAACAAATTAGCTACATTTTTTAAGTTGTAGTTCCATTCTTTTTTTTCAGTGTAGATTTTTCCACTGCTGGCCTTTTGAGGACATTCATGGTTTCCATGCAGCCTGAATGAACATGAGCTCAACACTCCTGCATTATATTTAGGACTTCTACTAGAAATGTTCCTTTATCTTTGTGTCCTATGAATGCAGACCAGCTGAACCCAGCAGTGCGGCTGCAGCTCAGTTTACTGTTTTTATAAATCGTCTGCTTCCTGCGTTCAGATCGCCCGCGAAGCCGAGGCCGCCATGTTCCACAGGCAGACGTTTGAGGAGCTGCGACGCACCTCCAACCTGACCCGTGACCCCACGGAGTCCGTCGCCATCGGCGCTGTGGAGGCTTCCTTCAAGTGCTGCGCCAGCGCCATCATTGTGCTCACCAAGACGGGCAGGTACGGCCGCGCCGCGCTGCGCCGCTTCCCTCAGCAGCTCTCTGAGTCATCGCTTTGGTCCGCCGCCGCTGCAGGCGCTCGGACTGCTGCGTTATGATACTTCTCCATCCCGACGCCTCCGCTTCCTTCAGCTCCTCTGAAGTGTGCCAACTTTCACAATCTGCTTTCTGCTGGTGACCTTCTGAGACGTGAACCCTGACATTTTACAGGTTAATTTTAACTCCCTGTTCATTCCTCTCAGCATGTGATACAGAAGACGCGTCAGCTGGACCAACCGGATGATTATAGCGGCTTAAATACTTTAGCTTTCTGTTTTAACAATGGACCTCATGGTTGCTTCAATGTGGGGGAGGAACTTTGTGTTGCTGGACGTTTTCCAGCTCAGTGATTTTTCACTCTGCAGCAGAAAAAAGCAGAAAGACAATTTAAAACAAGCAGAGGAAGGTAAAACATTTAAAAATAACAATGTTAGAAAGATGCACCGATCCGATAGTAACATTTGTACCGGCACCGATATTTATAGAAGTCTGGTACCAATGTGACCGGTCCATAAATACTGATCTATTGAGTCTAATTCTATGCTTTATTATTTATTTTATATTTAAAATTCCTAATTGCACTTTCTGAACCATTCGAAAGAAGATTTCGAATAAAATATGCAAGTTTATTTTTACTTGTTTGACTAAAGTAAAACCTTTAGTTTTACTCAGTTTCTGTTTTATTTGTTTTACATTGGCTGTTAGGTTGTTATTTAAACAATTAGTTGATTTGTTTTTTACATGTTTGACCAAACTTGTGAAGCTGTTGGTGTATTTAAATGTGCTGAACTGGTGCAAGGTTACCAAATAAATGAGTAATTCAGCACATTTATATCTGTGTTTTAAAGAAGAAATGTTTTAAATCAATTCAGTTGTTTTTCTGTGTCGGATTGGCTGATAGAAAACCTCAGATATCGGAAGTGAAAGAAGTGGATCAGTGCATCTCTAATAGAAAGTCCTGTAGGTTCTGTCACTAACAGCTTTCCCCTTTTAAAAATATTCAGACTATTTTTCCCTGCAAAATCACTCAAGTTCAGTTCAAACTTGATCAATTGAAAATATCTGGCCACAAATTTCCAACTGGGTTTTAGTCTGAACATCTATTATGGCTCTGGATGAATGTTTGGGTTTGTCCTGCTGGAAGGTGAAACATTTTCCCAGAATGAAGTTTAACAGAGAGATAACAAACATTAAAATCATCGATGTCAAAGGCCCGGTTGAGGCAGAAAGTATTACATGAATTTAGTGAATACTTCTAAAAAGTTAATATTTAAAGTAATGTGGCTCTATACACACAAAAACTGATCAAACAGACAATATTTAATTGTCTGTGGTCTGTCTAGGGGGCCACAGACATAGTAATGCAGGCTGGATTTGACCCTCAGCTTGACAAAGAACAGCAACCCCACAGCATGATGCTGCCACCACCAGAGTCACTGGTGTGTTCATGGTGCTAGTTTCTCCCTCCATGTTTGGCTCCTGCTGAGGTAACGAGCCGCTGCCTGCTCCCTGCAGGTCAGCCTACCTGCTGTCCAGGTACCGGCCCCGCGCCCCCATCATCGCCGTGACCCGCTGCGGGATGACGGCCCGCCAGGCCCACCTGTACCGCAGCGTCTACCCGGTGCTCTACACCAAGCCCGCCAACGACGTCTGGGCCGAGGACGTCGACCTGCGGGTGAACTTCGCCCTGGAAGTTGGTGAGCAAGAAATGTTGTGATCGTTTGTTTCAAAGTTCAGCGAAACAATTTTCTTCTGCTTAAAATAATTTACACCTTTTTTCATTTTGCAGGTAAATACCGTAAATTCTTCAAGTCAGGTGACGTGGCCATTGTTGTGACCGGCTGGCGCCCCGGCTCTGGCTACACCAACACCATGAGGGTGGTGCTGGTGCCGTGAGCTGGAATAACCCTTCCCTCACCTTTGACCTTCCTTCCCTCCGTCCTCGACTGGTTCCCACCTCGGAGTCCAAACCAGACGCAGATTCTCAGTAACGCCATGATTCCTTCCTCCAATTTGTCCAGTTTATTGTCTAAATCCTGTTTTGTTCTCTCCCATGTTATATGTGGAACTTTAAGTTGGTAAAATATTTAAAATTAATTGGCATGATAAATAAAAAGGAACTGTTGGATAAGATGTTTGTTTTACTCATATTTTACCACCACTCACGTAAAGTTTGGGTGAAATTAGACCAAAATGATCAAAGCTAAAGAACTGAACGCAAACATTATAAGAAATCAAGATCATTTGGCCAATAAACTCATAAAAATATTTGTACGGGAACCAAATGCCCAAAACTAGAAAATTATGAAAGTCTATAAAATCTGATAAAACATTGGATGATAAATAAAAACTATCCACTGGCTGCATTTCAATCGACGATTTAATTACACAAATTAGAAGTATTCAATGGAAACACCACAATTTAGAATAAAATGTACGGGTTTTTGATAAAAAGTGTTTGTGGTTGGACGTATTTCACAAAATTGCAAATGAAACACATCAGGAGTCATGTGATCATCAGATGGACGTTACCGCTGACGAAGACGACGAAGACAACAGGAAGTGGTAGGAAGACGATCGATTGAACAAACTTATTCATGTGTGATTTTTAACTGCGTTTCTGAGTTAAAGGAAACATTGCAATTGCTAAATTCTGTTTTTCAACGTTAGTAAAATATGAAAGTACTGGAAACGCAGCTACATAATGATTTTCTTTTTATAAAACTCAAATACCAAAATGAGATTTAAAAGAAAGCGGATTCAGTCAGAAATATTTGCTATTTTGTTGCCAAACAATGTTTGTTCTGCCCTTTAAATCTATGAGGCAGTCATTTAAATATAAACATTGGTGTTTAATTAAAAAAAAAACAACAAGTTCAAATAATAAAACTAATAAATTATGTTGTTCTGTTTAAAAATATGCAAGTTAATTTTTATTGTGGGCTTCAAGAAAACATTGGATTTGTGTCTCAATGCCCAAACATAAAAATGTTCTCTCCAGGAAAAGTCTGGAGTTCGTAGATGACGTTTACTTTCATTAATGATTAAATTATTCATATTATGTGCAATAATGTTCTGCTATATCATCAAACAATCTACTCTGATAAATAATAAAAGTTCTTTATAGGAAGTCTAAATAATGTTAGAGAAAAGTTTTCAAAGTGAGTTATTAGAAAACATATTCGATGTAAAAGTATCTTATCCTAATTAACCAAATTAAATACCCATTTATTTGCTAATCCACCACTTCTGACTCTGTGAACATGGGAAATAATTTTCTTTGTATTGAGTATCTGGCAGATTATAACCCGGGCTATTTTGAATTTTGGCAGCGAACAACCCCGCGCTGTTCTGGATTTATAATCCGGCTTAAAGTCTGAGACTCCCCCTCCCTGCCGTCGTTTCCATCAGATTTTCCTCTGGTCCTCGTCACTCTACTCTTCAAAAAGAAACCCACAGCTCGGCGCAAGATCATTTGACCATATGTCTGTTTTTTATTGCATTAAATTCAGTAGCTAAAATAAAATGTGTCTAATATACAGGAGATTAAATGATCAGATTTGGTGATTAAAAAGGCAACAAAAATGAGAAATAGACTAATAAACAGATCAATAACTTTACTCCTCGACACTAGATGTATTTAAAATAAAGTGAAACCCCGCTGATGGGAGGTGGATGGAAAAACAAATCAGCTAAACACATTAACTACTAAAAGGATGTCACTGTTGTTTCGTAAAGCAGTCTTTTGGAATCAGCATAGCGTCACAAAGCAGCAGATGTCAGATTTTACAATCGAACGTTAAACAATGAAAGAGGTAAATATGCAGCAATATGACCCGTCAGGGTTTCGGTGTTGATCACGCGCCCCGGTGACTGCTGGTAGCCCTTTGACTGGTGCAAGAAACATTCACATCATTCTCAGTGCGTTGCTGGTTTCAAGATGTTTGATTAGCCTGATTTTAGTTTTTAAATCAGTTCCCCTTTTGTAACGACTCAAAAGCCAAAATCACACAGGTGGAGCTCAATAAATTAGAATATTATCAAAAAGTGTTTTCCACTGATTTCATATTTATAAAATATTAAATAATGTTTTATATAGATTCACGACACAGAATGATGCATTTATTGCTGTTGTTTCTGATAAGTTTGATGATTATGGTTTACAGCTAAAGAAACAAAATATGTTAGAAAATTACATTAGACCAAAAAAATGCAGTCTCATAAAGAGGGCAAAGGTCATCGCCAAAAGAAACTAAACTTTTTAACTATGCTGTATCTGTGCTTGATTCCTGATTTGAGGATTCATGGAAGAACCAAGGCGACGTTCACACTGCAGCCTGAAGTGACCGAACTCCGACTTTTTGTCCAATCGGACTGTTTTGGCGCGGTCGTTCACATTTCCAAATATATCACTTTTAAGTGATCTCCAGTGAGATCTGCAATGCGCCTGAAAGTGTCCCGCATGCGCAGTAGAGGGCGCGATAACGTCACACATAGAGAGCGTGCTCAGCGTTTTGCCAACCGCCACAAAAAAGAAGACGAAGAAGAAGTGTTTGCGGAAGTAAACGTGGATGCTAACGGAGCATATCTTACACATTTGAAGTTGTTGTCCAACCGGAGTCAACGCATTTACAACTTAATTCTCATTATCATCCGCCGTGGTTGTTGTTTTTCTTCCCGCTTGCGCGCGTCAGGACGCAGAATAGTGACGTTTGTCGAGTATCGATGACGTTCAGGTCGGATGAATGAGACCTGGACACATTTGAATCGGATACGTGTCGGATACCCAAGTGGCCTGGGTCGCATTGGAAAACAATCCGACCCGTGTTGTTCAGACCGTCATGAAAAGATCACATATTAAGGTACAAACCTACGTCTATTAAACAGTGTTCATGAAATTATATTAATATAAATACGTTGTATTAAGTTAACTGGACAACAACCTCAGCAGTAAGAATGGGTAATTATTTTACTAGTTTTGGTTATTAAGAATATTTGATTTATCATCAAAATAAACTAAACATGATTGTGAAAAAACTCCTAAAAAACAGAACTAATGCTAGGATTGTTATGTTCGCTTTCCCCCCCAAATGTTAGTTATATAACATCAGTAGACATCAATATCTTTTTAAAAAATGAGTAAATTCAGTTATTTTGTGCTGCTTAGTGATACAATCGCTTTACTTGATTGAGAATCAATAGGAATAATTAATGCAAAAACACAAAATCTCACCAAGTATTTTTGTTCTAGTTTCTTAGTACACTTAAGCTAAAAAATACAAATAACTTTTCAGCAATATATATATACAAGCTTAATTTAATTCAATAATCCCTTAATATTGATTAAAAAGTTCCAGTGCTAGGGACAGATTATTTCACTTATAAGATGAGAAAAATATAAGTGAAATAATCTGCCATTGGAACTAGAACTTTTTAAAATCAATAGTAAGCAATTACTGACTTAAAACAAGCCCATATATCTTGCTGAAAACGTATTTATTTTATTTAAAATGTACTAACATATTTACACTGGAAACTAGAACATAAATCTTTGGTCAGAGTTTGTGTTTTTGCAGTGGAGATGATCTCTCTTATGTTTTAGGAGTCCTAAAATCTACAAAAAGCTGCCAATTTATTATAAATACGCCAATAATTACTACAAAATATCACAGTAGACCTTTTACTCCATATTGTCGGAGTATTAATAGCAGAAGCTGAAATGTATGCCATAATCAAAATGAACTCAAAGGGTTCAAATGCTTCACTCTATGTTATGAATCTATACAAGTTTCTCTTTTTGAACTGAGTCACTGTTTGTTATATTCTAATTAACTGATTGATTTACCAGTAATCTTACTGATTTGACACAAGTGCTTTAAATCACAGTACCTTTGTAAGCCCATAAAAATAAAAACACAGATTATTGCATACTATGCTCATGGCACACAAACCTCAACTCAGGTTTTTTCTTGTCTGTTCACGTTCATCCACACATTCAAATCCCAAATCCTCTCTTCCCCTCAGACTGACATTGTTACATTCATTGCTTTGTTTTTTTTAAATGCAGTCTGATCAGTGCGACCCGTTCGGGTGTGCAATATTGCTGAGAAAGCTTTCTGTCTTGGAAGACACGCCGCCGCCAAACCCTTCGCGCTGCAGTGATCTCTGAAACGAGCAAAGTGCACAGACTGTCTGTGCGCAGCATTTCTCTGGAAAGGATGCTAACAAGAGGGAAGCCATTTTTGGTTTCAATCATAAACTGAATATACAGCTGTGAGTAATTCTTTTCAGATCAAGAGGTGAAGCTAAAAAAGGAACAAAAAAAGGTTTCAAATAAATAATAAATCACAGAGGAAGGTTAGAATATAATATAGTATATATAAGAAGTGATATTTCTTATCAGGTCTTAAATATATACCCCATTAATACTTCTGGGTTTTATCGTCATAATGAAAATGTTGAGTAGAAAAAATATGTCACTGTCCGTCATCCACAAAAACTAAACTGATCTCTCATCTGATTAAAACAACACACACACCCCAGCACTGAATTTAACATTTAAAGGCGACCTATTATGCTTCCTTCAACACGTTACGATATGTTCATTACATTTTTCCTCAAAATAATTCTTAGAAGACGAGATTTTAGTTTTGCAGAATGAGCTGATTTAGGGCCTGTCACTTTAAATCCAAATAACCTGCTGCTGGCCACGCCCCCCCAGCTCAACGTTTACACATGCATGTGAAAATGGCTGCATACAGATATGCAATCATACAATCGTACATCTTTGAAAAGCAGAAGTAGAGCCTCCTGCACAATCAACAAGGATGCAGCAAGTGGTTTCTGGATGGTAAGCTAACAACAAAACACTTGTCATTTCCAGTAGCCATTCTACAGCGGTGAAACCAGCTGACCAAACATGTTGGAGCGTCGCTTGGTTGCTAGGTAACGGGCTGAATTCTGCTGGGGTTGAATGTAACGTGATTTGTCACGTTACATATAGAAGCATTTTGAAACAGCTCGTTTTCCAAAAAACATGAACTTATTGCCAAAAACCATCTGGGTGGGATTTTTAAAGCACTTGGGCTGTTTTTATAAGCAGTAGAGACCCAAATGGAAGCATAAAAACATGCCAAATGTGAACTTTGCATAATAGGTTCCCTTTAAAATGCCAACATGGAGGGGTTTCCTCTGCAGCTCAGCAGGTTGAGGAGGGTGTGTCTGACACTCACAAGTTGGAGGGAAGCTTGGATTGTTTCTGTTCACTGTCTAACACTTTAGCGGGAGACTGATCGCCGGCGGGCCGGTTCCAAGGCTCGGGCCCTGATTGTGTCCGACTGACGGGAGCACCCTGACCCGGGATGGCGGTGTAGGGTTTGTTGACCGCCATGGGGGAAGGGAAGGCCCCCGCCGCCCCCTCTGAGGAGCCGCTCACCACCGAAGGCCTTTCCTGGTGTAAATAGCTGTGAGAGCCTGAGATTGTCTTTATTTCCTGGGTAAAGAGATCCGCCGAGGACTCTGCTGTCTCTCTCAGAGCGGAGCTCTGAAAGCTGGTGGCGCCGAGCGGCTCGGCATGGTGAACCGTCCGTCTCTGTGTGGCGGGGCTGCGGAGAGGCGGCGTGTAGCACGGCGAGGCCTCTGCAGAGCCGTACTGCGCCAGGGAGGCGAGGGCCGAGTGCTCAGGGAGAACCTGCGGGAGGAAAACCGACTGCAGTCCTGCCAGGGTGTGCTGCGCCAGAGAGGCGGCCACCCCGCTTCCGCCAGCAGCAGATGGCGGCGCATTGATCCCCGCTGGCGGCTGCCTGCTGGTTATGATGGGGAAATGTGGGAGGTTGATGTTGCTGGATGTGCTGGTCGTCCTGTTGAGGCTGGAGGGGTGGTATGGCTGCTGCAGCTGGCTCAGGATGGGGTTCACCGAGCTGCAGATCAGAGGGCTGATGGCCGGGGCTGGAAATCTTCCCGAAATCTTCCCCGGCGCCCCTTGCTGCAGCAAACCTAGAGGCTGAGGCGGAGCGGCCATAGCACCGAGGAACGGCTGAGGGTGGAGCTGAGCGGAGCAGGTGTAGGAGGGGAAGACAGGGGCGCAGTGAGGAGGCTGGTAAAGAGGCTGCGGCGTGGGCTGTAGGCTGCTCGTAAAGAGGGGCTGCGACATCACCGTGGGCGATAAAACCGCAGTGGAGTGATGTTGCGCCAAGGAGAACCCCAACGTCGGCATCTCAACCACAGACCTGGGTTTAGCAGAGCTAACCGGGGAGCCAGGAACTGAACCAAAGCTGCTGGAGGCAGTCCCTCCCATGTGGACCCTCCTGGAATGGTCCTTCATGGAGGAAGTAGGAACCAGAGGACTGTGGAAGAGGATGGGAGGCAGCTGGGAGTGATGGGCCAAGGCTAGAGCCAGCGGCGTGGTGGCAGCGGCAGCCTGCAGCGGCGCCTGGACCAGCGGCGTCCAGATGAGAGGGGTGGGGGACGGCGGAGCGACGGGGGGGTTCAAACTCTGCGCAGTGGTGCTTTGGATCAGCTGCGTGCACTGGGCCATGTCCCGGTCATGCTGGACGATTCTTTGGATGATTTCTGTTTCATGGAGGTTTAATGTGCCGGAGCTTTGGTGATGCTGGACTTTATGCTGCAGAATTGAGTTCCTCTTTCCTGTGAGAACAGAAAGAGAAACCACTCAGCTGCACTGGAGGGTGGGAATCTATGGGCCGTCGCAATTAGAAATAAATCAATTATTAGCAAGATGAATTAAAATGAGCTCCAACCCTTCAACTCTCCATCCAACCGTAATTCAAATCTACAAAATTTCACCATTTTTGTTGTATGAACCAGAGTTTGGTAGTAACTAGTTACATTTACTTGATATGTCTGAGGTTTTATTTTATTAGACATATTAGTCTAATATCACCAAAAGATACATACATCTTCAAAATACCAGCGGAAACATGCAAAAATCTGGTCAACAATTACACTGTAAAAACACAAAATCTTACCTCTTATACTGGTTCCAATGATAGATAAATTAACTTACAACATGTTCAAAATGTTTTGTTATAAGTGAAATAATTTGACAATAGAATTTTTTCATCATTAGGAATTATTTACTCACAACTAACTAAAAAGTTAGTTTTAAGTTAGTTTTGTCTGATTTCAAGTGTACTACGACATTTGACCCAAATTACTTGGAGAGATTTTGTGTTTTGCAGTGTATCAAAAGTACTTGCAAAGATTTTTTCCAGTGATTGTTGAGGACAGTATTAATACTTTGTGGCCTTCAATTGCTGCACCATTTTCTGCTATTTTGAATAAAAACAGTTTTAGATTTAAATCAACATGATTACATTTAGGCTTAACAAAAATTAAAGTGACATGTTTTATGCTTCATTTCATTTTCAGTAAATATGGTGGATTTTCTGCTGAAAACCCATAAAGTAGGTTCCATTAATAAAATAGATGGATCTGACTATGACTGATTCCAGTTAATTATTCACACTTCTAATTAAAATCCAGAAATCTCATTCTGTCTGACATTGTCAAGCTGAATGAGCCATGAGTCACAGAGCCTTGCAAAGTATTCTTACTCTTAATAAACTTTTTCACATTTTTTCACATCAGAACCACAAAGTTAATGAGATTTTTTCTGAGTTTTATCTGTTTTTGACTGTTTTTCTCTCTCTACATTAACAAACCAGCTGTATTTACACCAAAAAGTGCTTCTCCAAAGTATTGGGGACTGAACTTAAAAGCACAACCTGCTCTTCAGATTTTCTTTTGTAAAAAAGATTTAGAAAATCATTTGTCTTTTTTTATGTCTATCACATAAAATCCCAATCAAATCCAGAGTTTGTATAATTTTACCAACACTTTTCAAGCATTTTCAAGGCAAGTTTTCACATTTTTCCAGCACTGTACTTTGGAGATAAAAACAAAAAACTAAATAAAAAAAAAGAAATCCCCCAATTTCAATAACTTAGTTTTACATATAAAATATAAACCCAACCTTTATTTTAATTACAAAGATCAATGAGTCATTGAGCCATTAGGAATAATAAATATTCATTACTCTGAAACAATCCAGACAGAGTGTGAGGTAAATAACCTCCAGAATCAAATTAGATGGTTAAAAATGCAAAGAAAATAACAAAAACATCTAAATGGCATTTAGCAAGTAGAAATAATTTTGGTAATTCTAACTGACCAAAAAGAAAAGTTTAGTCTGATTTAACTTCAGACAATGAGAAAAAAATTATCTCTGTTTTTATTAGCTGTATGAAAATATTTAGTTTAAACTGTAAATATCACTTTCCAAATTCAGGCTCTTAATCGAGCGTTAGATTGTATTTTATTACAAAACTGCAGTTTGAAAGTCAAGCACTTTCAAGGACTTTACGCAGAAATCAAGAACTTTCCAAACCTTGAAAACACTTAATTGGAATCCAAACACTTTCAAGGATTTCAAGCACCGATTTCGTAACTTAAAAAATGTTGAAACCTTTGAGTGAATACACTGCAAAAAGAAAATCTTACCAAGTATTTTTGGTTTAGTTTTAGTGCAAATATCAATGTTCACTTGAAATAAGTTAAAACTAACTTGCTTTTTAGCAAGCCTGTATATCTTGCTAAAAAAAATACTAGTTAGTTTGTCTTATTCCAAGTGTACTAAGATCTTTATACTAGAAACTAGACCAAAATACTTGGTAAGATTTTGTGTTTTTGCAGTTTATGAAATACAACACAAACTGTTTGATATGTCTCAATAAGACGTAGATAAAAGACACCATTTTACTTTATTTAGTTGTTTAGATGTATCTGAGAATTCTCCAAAGCTCACCGATTCGGTCCAGGCGGTCGAGGGCGACGGCCTCGAAGGCCCTCCTCATCATGGGAAACTCCTCCAGCACCTCGTTGAAGTTGTCTACAGACAGAGAGTACAGCCGGCAGTAGTTATCTGCTCGCACGCTGGCTGTCCTTCTGCCTCGAGTCAGCAAGCAGATCTCTGCAAGGACAGAGGAAAGTAAAGCTGAACTATTACGCTTCCTTGAACAGGTTAGGATAGGCCTATGGGTTACACAAAATATGTTCATTACATTTTATACACAAAATCCTTCCTAGTCTGGTCAGTTCTGCCTATTTAGAGCTTCTTTCAGAAAGAGCACTGCAAAAACAAAAAATATTACCAAGCAGTTTTGGTCTTAGTAAACTTGAAATGAGACAAACTAACTTACAAGTAAATTTTTAGCACGATATAGAGGCTTACTTTAAGTAAATAATTTCTTAATATTGACAAAAATGTACTAGTTCCATTGGTAGATTATTTCACTTACAACAAGACATTTTTCCCATGATATAAATTAATTTATCTACCAATGGAACCAGTACTTTTTCATCAATATTAAGGAATTATTCACTTTATCTTGCTGAAAAGTTACTTGTAAGTTAGTTTTGTCTTACTTCAAGTGTGCTAAGACATTTTCACTAGAAACTAGACTAAAAATATTTGGTGAGATGTTGTGTTTTTGGCAATGAACTGTTGTCACTTTAAATCCAAATAAGCTGCTGCTAAAAATGTCTGCAAACGGATGCGTAATTATACAACTGTTCTTTGAAAAGCACAAGTAGAGCCTCCTGGATGGTAAGTCGACATCAAAACACTTGTCTTTTCCAGCAGCCATTGTACAGCGGTAAAACCAGCGGACCAAATGTGCTGGAGCTCCACCTTGGTTGCTAGGTAACTGGCTGGGCTTAGCTGGGGTTGCTAAGTAACAGTGTAGTGCCAATTGTATTTGATTCAACAAACAGGAGGTTTTTACAATGGTTCATTTTCTAGACACTAACAAACATTAACATGTCGCAAAAAAACAACTTTTAGGCATAAAAATGTGCAAAATGTGAATTTTACATAATATGTTCTTTAAGAATACTGTTAATATATGATCAGTGTTAATGAAAGAGATTAAAAAAATGCAGGGATCATTAACTTCTAACGCCTTACATGGTGGCAGAGTTCATGTAGTTTTAGATCCATTTCCAAAAGAGCAGTGAGGAACAGTCATTAGTGTGAGACAATAAAATGTTGGCCGCCTGATGCCTGAACCCCCACAGATGGAGCACTTAATGCAATTTCTGCAGCTTACAGTTTTTGTCCCGACCTCATCTGCCGTGCCAGATCAGAAAAATAAAATAATGCCCCATTAAAAAAGAGAGGACAAAAAAAATGCACCGTGACACATAAATCGCTTTTTCTGTCCAGGACAGGCAAGTTCACGACACAAACACACTCACATGGTCTCAATTTCTGTTGTCTTCATAGGAATAACATCTAATTATTTATCTAGAGTTCTAATTTAGGACATTTTTCTTTAAATTTAAGTCTTTTTTGATCACATATTGAAATCATAACCCCAGTGTATAATAATTAGAAATATTTCACTCTACCAGCTTGTTTGTTAGTAATCACCGTAACGATTAGTGGTGTGCGCCTCTATAGCAGGTTGAGGGGAAGCAAACAAGAGGAAAACAACTGGAGAGTTTGATGTTTAGGCTGTAAAGAAAGGGCAAAACTCCACAGATGGACTCAAAGATTGCAGAGCTTTGCTCCTCTTAGAGGCCTTTTAAGGAGATGACGATTTTAACCAGCTGTAATGTTCAGGGAAGTTAATCTGTTGAGTGCCTGCGCAAACTAAATCAAAACAAATCTTACAATCACCATTCCCCCATCCTCTATCTGCCCAGTGGGGTGTGTGAAAACTTCACCTCCAAAATAAGAGCCGTCCGTCAGCTTGGTGTCTTTGCTGCTCTTCGTAATGACGCTGACGACGCCGTGCTGGATGAAGTACATTTTCTTCCCGATGGTGCCCTCCCTGATGATGTAGTCGCCCGGTTGGAAGACCTCGAAGCGCAGTTTGGTCAACATGGAGGTGACAAAGTTGGGGTCGGCGTTGGCGAACAGAGGCATGGAGGCTACCAGTTTGCGGCAGTTGAAGTTGATGATTTCCTGAGGAGGACGCAAGAAACTGGCCGTTAGTGAAGGTGACCGTTAAACAGGCTAGGACACGTCTACGGGCTACACACACATGTTCATTACATTTTGTTTTGCACAAACTCGTTCTTAGATGATAAGATTTTAGTCATTTCTGCCTCTGTTGAGTTCCTTTCAGAATCAGCTGCTTTAGGGCCTCTTTGTTACGCTAAATACAGATAAGTTGCAGCTAGCCACGCCCCTCAACTCAACGTTCACATTCACATGTGAAAATGGCTGCAAACAGATGTGCAGTTATACAACTGTACATTTTTGAAAAGCAGAAGTAGAGCCTCCTACACAAGCAACAAGAAGGCAGCAAGTGGTTTCTGGGTGGTAAATCAACATCAAAACACTATTTTTTTCCAGCAGCCATTGTACAGCACATACAGCGGTAAAACCAGCTGACCAAATGTGCTGGAACTCAGCCTCGGTTGCAAAGAGATGAGCTGGGGTTTGCTGATTTGTTACATTACATTCCTGAGGTTTTTGAAACGGATCATTTTCCAGACACCAAAAAACAGAAATTTATTGCCGGTTGGGTGTTTGTTTCAGCACTTGGGTTGTTTTTAGAAGCAATAGAGACCCAAATAGAAGTACAAATGCATGTAAAATGTGAATTTTGCAGAATAGTAAAATTGTTTTTCTTTCTCATTATTCCATATGTTTCTCAGCGCTTAATTGCTTCTGCATACATCAACTGATTTAATCAATTCATATATCAAAATCCTCACGTTGAACTGCTGTCTTCAGCTGTCTTTTGCCATTTCTATCTTCTGCTGTCTGCTCGTATTTCTGTCTTTAGTTGTCTTTTGCCAAGTCTTCAGCTGTCTACTGGTCTTTCTGTCTTCAGCTGTATCTTGTCCTTCCTGCCTTTAACTGTCTTTAAGTCTTTGTCTTTAGCTCCTTTTGCCTTCAGCTCTTTTCAGCTCCCTCTAGCATCTTCTGTGAGTCCATTCAGTAGACTAAGATTCTCACAGCTATTTCACAAGGAACAGTAATTTTTCTATTTTTTTATTTAGTTTTTGCTTGGCCGAGGCGTTCTCGACGCTGCATGTGTATATTTCAATCATTATAAAAGCAGCTTAGTGCTCTGTTAATAAGGTTCTGTGCCCTCATACGGCCGTTACTAATCAGATTACAACACTATTAACATTATCATGGAAAGTAAGGCAGCCATATTGGATTATATCAATAATTATCTGAGCCTCATTGAGAACGGGATGCTCTCATTTATGCTGACATGGTACAACTTCTATGAATCCAAATTAATTTGGGCTTCACATTTTGGTAAACCGACCTCTCGCAGCGGCTCATTCAGCTCCTCCAGGATGCTCTCCTCATCGAACATCTTGCCCTGATAGCGGTGCTCGTAATAGTCGTGGATTCTCTGCCTCATGTCAGCGGGGAGCTTGTGGAAGGACATGTACTGCTCCACTTGCTTATACTGTGACAAAACAACAAGATTTTAACTTTTAAAACCCGTTCAGAACCGCTCCAATAATCCGACTCGCACCGGCGGTTTTAAAGCGACTGCTTCTCCTGCAAAGACAAAATGCAAAGTCATGTCAGAATGAATATATTAACCTGATTGATGTGCTGGCTCAGAGGTGGACTATAATGTATCTCATTATGTTAACAGTCAACTGTCAGGCCATCTGTGAAACCTGCTCGCAGTGCGGTGTTGTGGCTCTGCCCCATCTGACAATTACAGTTGTGCTCTGCAGGCTGCAGCTAATGACATTAACCAGCGTGTCCTTCAGCAGTGTACTCTACCAGCAGAGCAGCGCCGACGATCACAGCACGCGCTGTACGTATGGCGCTTCCTGCCATAAGCCTCTGCTTTGAGGTTATTAAATCTGTGCCTTATCTCTCTAGTTTTATCCCTCAGAGGCGGACATGTAGATCTAATAGTGAGTTCCTCTGAGTATTCCTCATTTTTTTATGTTTTTGTCACCTATTCCATTTCACATAAAAAAAACAGTGAAGCTTCTGCTGTCCATCTATAAATATTTCAACATATTTTAGGTGAAAAATAAGTTTTTGTAATGAGGGTTAAGGTTAGCAAACTATCATCAAATGAAAAACATAATTTTAACCAGATATAAAATTGTATTTGTTATGTTAATACAATACATACAGTGCCTTATAAAAACATTCACACCTCTTGAGGCTTTTTCTGATTTGCTCACATCAAATCAATTTATTGGTATTT
>CAEFZY010006402.1:0-19918 GCA_903066815.1 Brachyrhaphis roseni
AAGTGGCTGGGGAGAGGGAAGTCTGGGCCTCCCTTCTGAAGCTGCTACCCCCGCGACCCGACCCCGGATAAGCGGAAAACGATGGATGGATGGATGGATGGATGGATAATTTAGTCCAATGTCCTTAAAAGTATGAGATTGTGAAATTAGTCGTTGTAATCCGCTTCAGGCTTCAGAGATTCAGCCGCCACAGTGCGCAAGGCAGCCAGTGCGCAGCAGCCTGGCAATGTGATTGGTTTGTTCCCCTGGCTTTTTTCCCTCCGCAATGCATCAACTATAAACTTGACTTTCAGGAAGGACGGGGCATGCTGTGGTGGCGCAGGGGGTTAGAACGCCCCACTTTTGGAGGCCTTAGTCCTTGACGCGGACATTGCGGGTTCGACTCCCGGTCCTGACGACCTTTGCCGTCCTCTCCTCGCCCTCCTTCCTGTCAGTCTACTGTCAAAAAATGTGAGCCACTAGTGCCGCTAAAAAAACTCTTCAGAGAAAAAAAAAGGAAGGACTAAGTTTCACTGGTGCGCAGCAGAGCAAGACGCATGCTATTACTGCGATGCTGGCGGCCCACAAGGCTTATCATATAATGGGGGAAACTTTTAAGTATTTTTGAGTTGAATTGAATGGAGATGATAAACTAATTGAATTAATTGAAACTGCTTGTGACAAATGTCAGAGTTAATATTATTATTAAATACAAATATTCCAATCTGCCTTTGAATCTACCTTGTTTTTGTATGTTTTTCATTTCAAAATAAAACAAAACAAATCACTATGGATTCAATTTATGTAGCAGAAATTAATGAAGGTCTCAAGTTAGTTAACAAAAAAATTCAATTCAACCCAATCAAGACCATCCAACCAAATTCATACTGAGCATGCATATAGTGAAAGTAGATTGGTAAAACTCTCCTTTAACTGGAAGAAACCTCCAACATAACCAAAATCTGACTCAGTACAAGCGTCAGTCTGTCTCTGCCCTTAGAAACTCTGCTTCGAAATACCCTGAATACACATATAATGCACAATAAATTAAAATACTCCACATTTGAGGGTAAAATAAAGCTTTAAACAATATTTTAATAGTGAATATCTATAAATTTAATGACTCAAAATAAAAGAAAATCTGAGTGTAGCTATTCCTCTTTTGTACCTCTAACTGGGCAATGTATCCCCAGGATACAGACATTTCTTGTTTTGTTATTTAAGCTATTTAAAGATAATATTTTTTTCCAAAGATGTATATTAAATCACTCATAGAGAACAACAATTTACAAAATCAAGTCCTTTCAGATCAGTACGCACAGTTCCTAGCGAAAATATTCGGCCCCCTTGAACTATTCAACCTTTTGCCGCGTTTCAGGCTTCAAACATAAAAATATATTTTTTTAATTATTTTGTGAAGAATCAACAAGTGGGACACAATTGTGAGGTGGAACAAAATTTATTGGATATTTTAAACTTTAAAAAATAAAAAAACTGCAAATTGGGGCGTGCAATATTATTCGGCTCCTTTACTTTCAGTGCGTCGAACTCACTCCAGAAGTTCAGTGAGGATTTCTGAATGATCCAATGTTGTCCTAAATGACTGATGATGATAAATAGAATCCACCTGTGTGTAATTAAGTCTCCCTATAAATGCACTTGCTCTGTGATCATCTCAAGGTTGTGTTTAAAGTTCAAAGAGCATCATGAAGACCAAGGAACACACCGGGCAGGTCCCAGATACTGTTGGAGAAGTTTAGGGTTAAGGTTAGGGCTAACCCTATCCAAGTCAATTAAATCACTGCGATGCTGTACCTGGCTCGGTGCAGCTAGTACTAACCCTGAAGTAGGTAAGAAAATCTGAGAACAGCCGGGCAGAGCCGCGCCTGGTCTTCAAATGGAAAATTAATCTGGCACGCTAGTGGAAAATTGCCTTAGTGGCCATTATGTTTGATAATCAAGTTTTAACATGGTTCATAGAGATTCCTTGAAGGTGCTTGCAGAAGATGTTTCCGCAACTGTATTTTATCATACCTTACTCCAGTGAAGCACTAGACAAACTTGCTTTAGCTTTATTACAGCTCACAGTAGAAACCATCATTATTCAGGTGTCTGATATTCCATTTGTTTCTTTAAGGTTTCACTCCTGGGAGATGTTTGAGGAGGAGCATGGAAAAGGCAGAGACTCAGGCTACACCAGTCTCCACAAGGAGCTGGAACCTTTCCTGCTGCGTCGTGTCAAGAAGGATGTCGAAAAATCTCTGCCAGCTAAAGTGGAACAGATTCTCCGAGTGGAGATGAGTGCTATCCAGAAACAGTACTATAAGTAAGAGCAATGCAATCAATATTCTTTTAGAAAATTTATATTTAAATTCAGTTTTTAATGTAAACTATGAGCACTCACTTATCTGTGAAGAGAATAAAGAGTTTTTGCATCACCAACATACACTGAACCAAAATATAAAAGCCCCATGTCAAATATAAGAGTTTTATGAACATTTGGGTTACGCGATATATAGATAAACTGAAAATATATTTTCAGTAATAACTGATCTTTATATCGGCAGTGATATTATTGTGGTATGGCCATTTGTGGTGGATTGACTGTCCTTTGAACATGATACCGGTCTGCTTGATTTTGACCAAGTTGGCTTCTCGTAGGTGGCTACGGACAGTCTGAGCTGTGAGGCGTCTGTTGTGCAGATCAATAGTCTCATCAACTGTGTGTGTCGCTGGTTTTAGCCAATCCAGCAGATG
The DNA here is from genome assembly GCA_903066815.1 of Brachyrhaphis roseni. Taxonomy (NCBI): domain Eukaryota; kingdom Metazoa; phylum Chordata; class Actinopteri; order Cyprinodontiformes; family Poeciliidae; genus Brachyrhaphis; species Brachyrhaphis roseni. The sequence continues at coordinate 2,737 of CAEFZY010006402.1, forward strand.
GATGAGTCAGATGTGGCGATCTTGTGCTGGAGTGGTCAGATGTGGCCGGCGAGAATGAAGTTGATTTGCAGTAGTGCCAGTCTGTTGGAAACAAACTCTTAAACGGCCTATGGTCTGATGGACATTGAGCCGTGCAGCTGCTCTGGTGGACATCCCTGCATCCAACATGCCAATGGCACGCTCCCACATAACTTGCAACATCTGAGGCATTATGACTTATGACAAAATTTGACATTTTGGGGTGACCTTTTCTTGACCCCTCTCCAAGGATTGTCCAGTTTTTGTTCATTTTGTCTGATCACCCTCTGGACATACCCCAACCATGCACTGAATAAAAAAAAACAACTCACCGAGTAACGCTCACTGACAGCAGGTTGGATTAAAAATTATACACAAATCAAAAGAAATATTGTACAATAGGGTTAGGGTTAACTACACATGGTAACGATAGTTGACATAGGGCGTTTATATATTTGTTCAGTGTACCGGTAATATAAATGAGATAGTAGGAAAATGTTGTCGCTCCTCAGCACTGTCTTTTTTTTATATATATATAGTTTATTTTTTTATCAATTTAGTAGTTTTTGAAATACACATACATACATTTAGACCCCCCTCTAACAAAAATTACAGAGCAACTAGTTTGACAAGGAGAAGTTGAGTGATACTCAACGAAAACAAAAAAGAAAAGAAAACGCAATTATATTAATTATACAGTTGGTGTTAGGCTCTGATGAATGTTCCATTTCTTCCAGTATCTATTGTATTTATAAGTGGCAAGTCTTAATGAAAAGGTCAGTCTCTCCATTGCATGAATTTCCTCAATTATGTTTTTCCAGTCCGAACATGATGGTGGTTCCACATTAAGCCACCTGCGAGTTATAGCTTTCTTTGCAGCTGCTAATAATATTAACAGGAGAAATCTATCAGACTTCTTCAGTTACTGAGGTAAATTACCCAGGAAAACCACAATAAAATCATAGTGTAAATTTAAATCCATTTTAGTATTGATTTCTTTTATCACTTCTGGCCAATAAGGTGCGATCTTAATACATTCCCAGAAAACATGAAAATGTTCTGCAGACACATTCCCATTGTTCCTCCAGACTTTTGCCTTTTCAGCGTCGTTACAATTGCATATATTTAACCAAACATCATAAGTTATTGTTATTTTGGCTTCTTTTTCCCATTTAACCTTAAGATATGTTGTATTACATTTTCTCTTGTTTGTAGACATGAGTATAGTTTGGATATTGTTTTTTTGGGAAGTCTGCCGTTGCTTGAATCTAATAGGATTTTAAGTATACCTGTGTCGTCCTCCTCCAAAAGTTTTATACTTTTATTGTAATGGTGCCTTACCTGGAGGTATCTAAAAGAGTCACATTTTTCCAGGTTATAGTTATCTTGAAGTTGTTTAAAACTTTTTAATTCACTATTGCTTGTAATCTTCCAGTAACTTGTCATGCCTTTTTGTGACCACTGTGTAAATCTCATATCCATTCTTGCGGGGAGAAAATCTCTATCATAAGCAGGCCATCTTAAAATTTGAGCACTTCTTTCAATCTTTACTTGCTTTAATATTTATTGCCATATGTCCAACGGTACTTTTAGCCATAAGGGAATTAGGTCAGAATCTATATGTTTTTTAATAAGGAAATAATCTTTGAGCCAGGAATGTAGAGGTATGTTACTGTAAGACAGGTCTATCTCTTTCCATTTAGCTTCACATGTTGGGTCACACCAAGCAACCAACACCCTCATCTGCTCTGTAATAGTCCTCTAGATGTGGTAAAGCCCATCCACCCCTTTCTCTTGACAGTTGTAATGTTTGGAATTTTACTCTTGGTTTTTGTTTAGCCCAGATAAAATTTTTGATTATTCTATCCCAATTGCGTAATTGTTTGTCAGGTACCTTTGTAGGCAGAGCCTAAAAAAGATAAAGAATCCTTGGTAAAAGGTTCATCTTTATTATATCTATTTGATTATGTAAGTTCATGGGTAACAAAGACCAACGCTGTAGATCTGCCTTAATCCGTCCTCAGTGAAAGCATTTCTTGCCTCACTGGATTTGCCATCGATAGGAAGAGATTAAAACAATAGGCTAACACAACAAATAACTGAGGAGGAGATGAATAAAGCAATTTCAAAAATGAAAGGGAACAAGATGGCAGGTGAAGACTGCTACCCCGCGGAGTGGTATAGACACTTTTGAAAACTATTTACTTCACTGCTTAAGGATTGCTTTAACCATGTACTCTGGGGGGGGGGAACCACCACCATCTTGGAGAAGAGCGGTGATCTCAGTGATTCCTAAGCCAGATAAAGATAAAACAGAATGTAGTTCATACAGACCAATATCAGTTTTAAACATTGATTACAGGATATTTGCAACAATACTGCGTTGGAACTATCTTGGTTTTGGAAAGATTTGGCTTTAATAATCAAATTATAGGTTATCTTCGGTCTTTGTATTCTGTTTAACAAATTTAGCTTTTATCTCTATCTGGTCTTCGTATAAACAGTTTAGAGCTTATCTTGTTTCTCCTATCTGTAGTAGGTTGTGGTCATTGTTATTTTCCATGTGCTGTATTTCTAAAGATTTTAATTTCATAGTAAGATTTTTTTTAATCATTTCTCTTTGTCTTTTTTCTTATGTTAGAACCGCATAATTAGCTTCCCTCTCTGAACAGTTTTTGCTGCGTCCCATAAAATACAGGGAGAAATATCCTCCGTGTTGTTGTGGTCTATATAATCTTTAAATTCTCTTTCTACGAAGCTGTCAAATTTAGTGTCATTCAATAAACTATTATTAAGCTTCCACAGGGTTTCTTTGCGATCATTATCCAGATGAAGTGTCATATACACCCCCCGCATGATCAGATATATCTCTCACTCCTATGTCACAATTTATTATTCTGTTTATCAACATTTTGTTTAAAGAAGTAGTCTAATCTTGAATGCATCTGATGAGAATAAGAGAAAAAGGAGTATTTTTTTATTTGAGGGTGTAAGTTCCTCCATACATCCACCACCCCCTAGTTCTTTAAGCATTCTTTTAATGTATATTGCTTCTGTCTGAGCCTTTGTAATTTTGCTGGATGAGTCCAGAAAAGGATTTAAGTGAAAGTTCCAGTCTCCCCCGCATATTAATATCCCAGATACTTCTGTTGCAATCATGTAAAAATTTTTCCTAATGAGTTGTTTATTATTTCTGGGTCATCGATACACATTCAGTAAGGTGACTTCTTTATGGTCTATGTATTCTTTGACCAGTATATACTGTCCTTCTTTGAAAATTCAGCCTATTAGATATTAAAATCGCTACACCTCTAGAGCTGCTTTATGTATATGAAGAAAAGTACACATTTTTAAACCCCATTTTACACAATTTTTCATGTTCAGCAGTAGAAAGATGTTTCTTGCCAAAAGATTATATCTTGCTTTTCTTGTTTCATCTTTGTAAGAGCCTTGCCTCTTTTAATAGGATTATGTAAGCTGTTAACATTAAGAGTAATTACCTTATAGTGTTGTTTCACTTCTGTCATTAATATACAAATAAGGAATACCTATTGTGTTCCAGATGCTCTGGTGATCAAGGAGGGGTCTACAAAACAACAAAAAAACACATAACATACGTGACTTCCAAGAGTGAAGTGTCAGTCCACCTTCAGAGTACTGTCATTAGGAGAGTCCCTAGAATCCCAGGGGGCTCCTCGTGGTGCTGCCCCTCGTCTCTCGTCCATCATGACAGCACCCTTGGAGAAAGCATGTCTGTTCCCAGATCTGCGGTCGTTTGTAATACTCGTACTTTACAGAGAAATTCACCAGAGGGCTACAGGGTGTTGTCGTTGCGCCTGAAGGCCTTCAGTTTTTCCTGGATGTGTTTCACTCGCGTTTCCCGGGTCCACCGCTGGGTTCCGCTTGCTCCTTCCCGGGAGTAGGGTCTCGGTTTGGGTTGTGAGGCGTCCTTCGTTAGTTTGTCCACTGCTTCAAATATGTTCCTCTTCCTCATGTCATCAGACGCGTCCTGTACATTGTTGTAAACCACAGGGCCGTTCTCATAAAACACGAAGTCTGGATGGATACATGGTCTGGAAGCGAAGTCCCTTCTCTTTTAAGATCTTCCTGATGGGGTTGTTTGCTTTTCGTTTAGCGAGTATATCACTGGGGAAATCTTGATCAAAGAACACCCGTATCACTTTCTTACCCCACGCAGAACGAAGCACAAGTTCCTTTGTGGTATATTCCAGAAAATGTATCACGATGGATCTGGGGTTGGAGCCGGACAGCGGTTTGGGCCCGAGTGACCGGTGGCAGCGCTGTATGCCCAGCGTGATGTCCGTAAGGGAGAGTTCAGTTTTTATAAAATTTTCTATGAATTTTTGCAAATTCTGTGATCCCATGGATATGAACATTAATCCTTCGTGAATGGGCTTTCAGGTCTGTTAGACGTGTTTGTAGGTCTTCTTGTGGCTGGAGCGTATGGCTCAGTACGTCTTTGACGTCCATGTTGAATTCCTCTACCTCGGTTATTCGCTGCTCAGCCTCCTCAACTCTGTTCACTACGTCTTTCAGGTCTGCAACACAGCCGTCCAGCCGTTTCCCCATCTCTTTTCTAAACTCAGACATTTCCTTTTTAATGAGTCCTGATTGGTCAGTGATTTGTTTTTTGAGGTTCGTTTGAACTTCTTTCTGTAAGAACTGTAAGAATGTTAGTTCCTATAGCTTCCATAGCTTTGTCCGCTGCTAGCTTGCTATCTTCAGAGACCTCCTTTGATAAAACAACAGTTTCTTTCGCGTTTTCTTGCTGAATTCATCGTGTCTTCAGGTCTGCTAGACCTGAAGACATGTCATGTCATGTTACTCCCTGACATGACATGTAAATACTAAAAACAATGTTTTGCAAGTTATTTGTCGGGGGTAACTCGACTGTGTCTGGGAGCTCAAAATTTATGCTGTCGCTCGCTTCTCTGCCATCCGGAAGTCGCCCCAGCACTGTCTTTTTTAACTTTAATTTTATTTACCTTTTGTTTTACCTATATATGGGTACTAGAAATTTACAATATATATGGTACATGGTAGAAACAATAGACATTTGGCCTATGATCGAGATCTCTATTCAGACACATTCTAGGAAGTGTGTGCAGACCAGCTTGCCCACATGCTCACCTTCATCTTCAATACATCACTGTACCAGACCTTGTAACCCTAACCCACTGCCCAAGAAACAAACCATCACGTTTCAATGACGTTGGCTGTGTATAGGTTGCCAAACTCACAAAGACCTTGACTACCTATGGTCCACCATCATCACATCATGATGGTAGAATAACATCCATCATCGTGAAGTGCTTGGAGACGGTGGTTAAGGGCCACATCATTTCCCTATTGCCTCCATTATTTGACTCATTCCAAGCTTAGATCTTTCAGTATTTTGTAGAAAGTTGCTGGAGTTGTTTTAACAATCTGTTGTTGCCAGCGTCTTGTCATATGCAGTGGTGTGATGGGGCGGAAGCATTTTCAAGGTAGATCTTTCCAAGCTGGAGAAACTAATCAGGTGGTCTGGCTCAGTGGTTGACACAAGGCTGGACTGTCTGGCAACAACAATGCAGAAACTCCTGGATATTATGGACAATGCCACCCTTTGCACATTGTCATCAACTGCCAGAAAAGTGGGTGCAGTGGGAGACATTTTCTTCCGAAGTGCAGGGCCAACAAACTGATGAGGGACTCCTTTATTTTTTGTCATGCAATTAGACATGGAAACTTTTATGAATTTTGATTTTACATAAAGTGCTCTCCAAATATAAGTAACAACAACAGCAGTATGATCACCAATACATTATGCTCCTGATATTCAATAGTAATATCAGTTTTTGGTTTGTTAAAATAAGGGCCTGTAAAGCTGCTCCCTCTTTTAGTATTATGTATACAAATTATAATCTTTAACTTTTAAATATGTTTTTGTTTTGAAATCAGATGGATTTTGACCAGGAACTACAAAGCTCTGAGTAAAGGCACAAAAGGCAGCACATCTGGCTTCCTGAACATCATGATGGAATTGAAGAAATGTTGCAATCACTGTTACCTTATCAAGCCTCCTGATGACAACGAATCTCTGAACAAAGTGGAAGCTTTACAGGTAAGATTTATACATGAAAATAAAGTGTAGTGAAATGCCGTTTCTTTAAGGCATTAATTTTGATAAATTAATTGCATATGTTTTAACGCATATCTCCATAAATTGGCAGACAAAATGTTTCTGTACACTGGGAATACATTTTACTGCTGCCTTCATCAGTTACATCATCAGTAAAACTTTATGAACTTGTTCCAGAAGTGGCCATACCCAATCCATGCCCAATACTTCCACCATGCTTCACAGATAGTGAAGAAGAACACACTTGGCATTTAGTAGAAAGATGGACTGTACTTATTTTCTCACTTGTAAAACAGATATGATTGTTGCCTTTTTACTGCAATATTTTTTTGTCTACTACTGCAGCATTTTTACAGTATTTCAAACTGTGAAAATAAATGTCTTTAGCTTTCAGTAATGACGTCATAATGAGCTAAAAGCACATTTTTTCCTCCTTAAAGCAACTAGTCCGCAGTAGTGGAAAGCTTGTGCTATTGGACAAACTGCTGGTTCGTTTGAAGGAGCGAGGTCACAGAGTTCTAATCTTCTCCCAGATGGTACGGATGCTCGACATTCTGGCTGAATATTTAAGGAACCGACAGTTCCTCTTTCAGGTATTTACACACAATGCTGACCAGATTTTATGTCAGAAATAGATACCTGTGCGTATATCTAAAGAACCAGATGAAATAGAAACTAACAGTTTGTTTTTGTTTTTGTAGAGATTAGATGGTTCCATCAAAGGAGAAATACGGAAACAAGCTTTGGATCATTTTAATGCCGAGGGATCAGAGGTACTCTGTTTGATGCACTGAATGTAATAAAATTAAATTTAATCCCTTGACTAAAAGTGAGCTTCATCTTTCTTGTTCAGGATTTCTGCTTCTTGTTATCTACACGTGCGGGTGGACTGGGTATCAATCTAGCATCAGCTGACACAGTGGTGATCTTTGACTCAGATTGGAATCCTCAAAATGATCTTCAAGCTCAGGCCAGAGCCCACAGAATTGGACAGAAAAGACAGGTGAGCATAAATTGTCTAAATTGTCCATTTCTGCTTATATTTGACTTTTGTTATGAAAGCAAAGCATATGGACTTGTGTAGTTAATGCTTGAAGACTTTTGATTTGCACATGTTTAAGGAAGGTTAAAAATTATTGGCGGATGAAAGGCAATACACCAGTGAAATAAAAAAAGAGAAACTTAAAGAAAGCATATTTTTAAAGGATCCAGGACTAGTTGAACATGTTGGCTTAAATATGTTGCAATTTTCCTATTACCTAAAAAATTGCTGTTTGTGATACGCCAAAATTCATAATTACTTCAAAATTGTACATCTTTTGTTGTATTTTTCACCCATGGAGGTCGCCATTTTGTCACCGATGGTGACGCATTTTGGTCAATTCTGTACTTGAGTCTACAGAGGAAACACAGGAAGGTTAACTTTTTCCGAGTAGTTGTTTATCATATTGCGTTTGACTGGTGTAATTTTAGATAATGCCACACTGTGTCAGTATTGGCTGTGATTAAAAAAATAAAAATTGAGGCGAATCTGGATAATTTCCCATATGAAAGAAAGGAGAGCGCAGTGCGAGAGCCAGAGTGGAACACAACGAAGGACCTAATCTGGACCCTGGACAACACCGAACAAACACTGGACCCTAAACAGTTGTTGCCTAACTGAACACAGAGCTATAGAAGTACTTAATCACACAGTCCACCAGAGGTATTGTCATTCATTGTTTTACTTATGAAGCTGAAGGCAGCAGCAGCAGCTCCTACTGCCAACTCTGTCCTCTTCCTCATCATCCTCACCTCTTTTTATTTCTACATTCTGATTTATTTCAGTGTGCTCTGGTTCAAGTTAAATAGGCTAAATTACGTTACTCAGCGCTGTTTTGGTTGGAGGAGCCAAGCAGTTGGACCATTACAAGTCATTTACACAGAATGCTCTGCAGCGTGAACAACATGGCAATATTTCTGTGAAAATATTTTATTAAAATTTATAAAAACGAAATAACCTACAAGTCCCACCGGGAGGAGGCCCCTGGGAAGGCCCAGGACACGCTGAAGAGACCACGTCTCTCGGCTGCCCTTGGAATTCTCCCGGAGGAGCTGGAAGAAGTGGGTGGGGAGAGGGAAGTCTTGGCCTCCCTTCTTAAGCTGCTACCCGTTACCTGACCCCGGATAAGCGGATGGATGGATGGAAATAATCTACACAGTACACTGAATATGTACTGTACATTCGGTGTATACACATTCAGTGTTTTTGTCCTTAACACTGATTGTGTGTTAAGGACAAAAATAAACATCAGGTTTGATGTTTACTTTAGGATTATATTTTAGGATTATAAAATCATCAGCCTTTGTTGTCCAAAGAGCTGTTACAGACAAATTATCTAAATGGCCTTGAATAGGCTCAAAGGGTGCAGAGGGTTTATGGACATTTTCAATTTCTTAAACGCATGTTTTCAAGCCATGCCACATATGAAAGTGACTGTGAGGAGAATAAAAATTGTTACCGAAAGTTCCAGATTGGCTAGTAGCCTGTTTTAATCGCCAGGTCACAGTTACACTAATGGATGGCAAGGATTTTCCCTCTTTCAGAGAATTTGCACAGTTTGTAACAGTTGAGGCAGAGATTGCATGCAACCCAATTACTTCACCATTTGCTGTTAAATCGTGCACCTCATTCTGAGAAAAGAACCACAATGGACCTTAAATCAAACCGATACAGACAAGTTTTCACAACACAAACCACAGTGCAGAACAGCAAGGAAAGAGCAGACAGCACAACATTAAAGATACTCTGCTTGTTTTTGCAAAAATGAAGAACACCAGCTGTCAAAATGTCCAAACTTCTCAAATAAGACTTTGGAGGAGAAGCACACATACTGTATATTAAGGACAATAAACTGTACTGTGGATGCTTGAAAGTGGGACATAACGCTAAGGTTAGTTGCTATCGCAACACATGATATTTGTAAAGGAAGGCATCCAACTTGTCTACATGATGATAATTATAAAGTACAGGAAAGACTTCTCGGCTCTATCGACACAGCTTCAAGCACTCCAGAGACCGTGGCAGCTGCAGCTCTCAATGTTACAAAGGTTGGTCAGTCAAACAGTAAATCGATGATTGTTCCTGTATGCGTGTCTACAGTTCAAAACCCATCTAAAGAGCAACTAGTGTATGCACTATTAGACATACAAATCGACAGCACATTTGTCAGTGAAGGAGTAAGCAAACAGCTACAAGCAGATGTTCAACCTATAAAGCTAAGTTAGCTTAGCTAAAGCTAAAAGAGGTGTCCACTCTATTGTTAAAAGCATCAAACCGAGTATCAGGACTGTGTGCAAGAGGCTATAGGAGGGCAGGGTATTCGCATTAACCTCCCCTCCTCATACACTAAAGACTTCATACTAGGGCTGACACTATTCCTTGAATAATTCGAGTAACTCGATTATTAAAATTCCTTGAGGAAAATGTATCTGCCTCAAGAAGCTTTGTTAAATTATGCTTTATTATTTAGCGCACAGTGTTGCGGTTGGAACACTATTGGCGTTGCGCAGCGCTCTCACTTCCGCCCATTAGTTGTTGACAGAAACTAAGTGTTAGCAGCATAACGTCCAATTTTCAAATTTGGTCTGGGAGGATTTTGTTAACTGATGATGATGTCTGGGTTTTTGTCATTTTTTTGGGGGACTAATAAGCATCCTTAAATTGATTGGTGCGATGCCTGGAGTACAGCAGTCTTTTCCCTCCCGGACCTACTGACTGGTAACACCCATTCAAAGCGATAGGCAGGGAAGAGCTCATACATACGATAGACTAAACACTGCGGTTGGCGGTTACAGACGAACCGGAAAATAAATTTAATATCCTGGTCTCAACAAATGAGTGGCGGAGCGCATTGTGGCGGTAGATAGCTAGTTAATTGTGAAGGTGTCAAATTCCCTCGCTAACATAAACACAAAGCTATAAATGGCTGGGCAAGGTGTTCATCTATTAAACTAGCATAAATTAAAAGCTGGAGTACAGACATTTTTATAAGCGTACATGTGAGCCTGTCTCTATTATTAAATTTAATATAATTTCAGATTTTTGTATAACTTTTGAGGTTAACTTAGAAAGTGAGCTGTTATTGTTACAGGTTCATTTTCTAAGCTACAGAAAAGTAATTGCTTAAATATGAAAAATTGGACTGAAGTCGATGTCCGATAGTAACACTTCTGTTATGTTATATTTACCATATACAGTTCTTACAGACTTAAGGTGGAGTATTATTGGAGGCTTCACACCATCACTCGATCAAAGTCAAGTTTGTGTCACAGAGTCTCAAAGGAATTACCCCCGGTGACTCCCTTGGATGTCATTAATGTGCCAAAGTCAGATTTCAGGGACACGGAAGGAAGTGACAATATGTTCTCAAAGGAGGATCTCATGTTTTTGGACATACTCAAGGAAGGAAAAAGGAAAAATGAATAAGGCTACTTTGAGATGCCTCTACCATTCAAACAAAGGCCACACTTACCTGACAACAGAATGCTTGCTGAAATCAGACTTGAACTCTTAAAAGAGAGGTTCAACAAAGAGGAAAGCTACAAAAGAGACCACATAGCTTACATGAAGGACATCATCAAGAAGATGACATGGAAGAAGTACAAAATGAAAGGAAAGAAGGAGAACAATGGCATATTCCTCAGCATGGGATTATTACCCCATAAGGCCCACTAAACTGTGTTGTGTTGAATTGCACTGCAAAATACAATGACACAAATCTAAATGGTCACTATCTTCAAGGGGCAGGCCCAAGGTTTCAACTGGAACAACCCCCTGCCAAAATTACAGAAAGCAAGGAGGGAGAGCTGGCAACATGACTTGCCAACTCAGACAAGGAAGAAGAGCAAATAAGGTCTGCAGTGATCCAGTTCCAGAAACTAATTAGAGAAAGAAATAATAAATATAAAGGCAAAGAATATCATCTGGATGTTGTCAGGGAGCTAAAGCCCAGTTCACACTACACAATTTTAGAATTGTCGGACGATTTTCAAAACGTGACAGATCACACACTAGCCGATTTAAAATCGTAGGTGTGACGGGTTTGATCGTAGAGTGTGAGGTTTCACTCGACATTCCAATTCCAGATATGAAATCCCTTAAAATTCTGCGCTACCACACCGGAATTTAGAGTAAACAAACATGGACAACAACGCTGAGGCGTAGTTTGTGGACTCATTTTAACCCAAAAAAGACGTAACCAAAAGTCAAAGCTTTGGATTAAGAACTGGAGACATCGCGAGCAAGGACTATATTTGTTGCACCACAATATGGAGGTGAGAAGAAAGCATTTCCTGCACATTCGTTTTTAGAAAATCAGATGGCAGTTATCCCTTTTTCCCCTCATCTGACCATGAAAGGTTAACATATTCCAGCTCCTTTAATTAATTAATCAATTAATTCCCCAAGGGGAATTAATTGTAAATTTTCTGGCATTGCTCCTGAAGCCATGCAATATTTTTGCAGCACTCTGCTCTGGTCACAGTTTTCTGCACTTATATCTTTTTTTTCTATTTTCTCCTCTATTTAGACTACAAATACTGTAGATTAGCACAGCATAACATTTTCTGTATTTTTTCCTCTGTTGTGTTATTACTACAGAATGAAACCAAATGCGCCATTTCAACCAAAGGTTAGAATGCACTTCTAAACCAGATGCACTCTGTGCAATAATTTTATAATTTTTCTGTCGTTTTTTTTTTTAAAAAAAACAATAAAAAAACCAGGATCCAATAGCATGCCGCTCCGAACAAGGATGAAGCTTTACTTATGGTTTTATGAGATCTAATTACCTCTAAAGCACATTTCATTCATCGTAGCATTGACAGTAGCAGAAGAGTTACTGGATTAATCGATTGTCGGCGCAATTTTGCTCCAGCTTTGTCATTTCTGTTGTGATACTCTTTAGACAAAATGTTATAAACATTCGCTTTCCTTCCACATTTCGACCAAACAATCTTCTATGTCAGTAGTCCAGCAGGCTCTCGATTGCGCCATGCCAGCTGTTCTTAGGATTCCCTACCATGCTTGCATCACCACGCTTTCTGACCTGTCACATTCAACAGGCTGCCTTCTCGCTCCCAGTCGGGGGAACACCACAGATACTGCGATAAACGAGCCAAGACGATCAAACATGTTGAATATCCCCGATTTTAGATCAAAGCGGTCCCGACGTTCCACCGACTGGACTCGATCAGTCGCAACACACCACACACAACAGGATGATCGGTTACGACTGTCGCAAGTGACAATCTTAGAACTCAGAACGTTCTAAGATTGTCGGAAGGGCAAAATCAGGGCAAAAAATCATGTAGTCTGAACTGAGCTTAAGGAAGCTTCATGGGCTGGAAAGTAATGTTGTTTTGGATATTGATGAACTATTACCCACACATGAACAGAGACTTGCCAGAGTACTAGATACAGTTACTGGCAATGATGGACTCATAAGAAAATCTCCTTTGGAGATAAGAAACTGAATGATAAAGGTCACTGCTCTTGTAAGCGTTCTGTTGTGGAGCATCCAGTGCAAAAGCTAATTCTGACACTTGAGTGTTCATAATCTACTAACTACAAATGGTTACTGTCTGTAGAAAATCATTTGTTTGTGGAAGTCAGCAGAGAAAAGAGCATACATTCTGTTGTGAAATATATACATTTTATCCGCCACACATCCCCGCCCCCCGAACACACAGAATGTCACAAACACAAAAACACATAACATGTGAAACAATATCACAAGTATATAAATAAAAACACACAAAGTAAAAACTAAAGCAACAAACAAAACAACTGAAAAACCTAACTGTAACGGCTAGGGAGTTTAATAAGTCGGCCTCCAAGGCTTCTTTCCACAGAAACGGGTTAAAATAAAAACAGACTCTCCGCATCGACTGCTACCAAACTGTCCACCTGAGGGGACAAAACAGGCAGCAGTACGGTGAAGTTTAACCCCAAGGCTCTCTGCCACTGCAGTACACAACTCTGAAGTGAACTGGGGACCTCTGTCTGAGGTCAAGTCCAATGGCACACCAAACCGGGACACCCAAGCGATAAATGCCTCTGGCCACTGAATAGTTCTGTCCACCATCGTCAGGAGATAGATAAAACCTCTGGAAGATGCAAGCGACCCCACTAAGTCCACATGCACATGTTCAAACATCCATTGTGAAACAGGAAGGTGCTCCAGTGGAGCTTTAGTGTATCTTTGCACCATGGCTCACTGGCAAGCTAAACAGGAAGCCGCCCATGTCCTTACATCTTTACGGAGTCCCGGCCACACAAACTTTGCCCCTATCAGTTAAACGGAAGCTTTAACATGTGAAAGGGAATGAACTGCATCAAAACCTGCCGATGGCAACTAGAAGGGACCAAAGGCCGAGGTTTGCCCATTGAGACATCGCAAAGAAGGGTTGTGTCACACTCATGAAAGGAGACCTCTAAATGCAAACTGGATTCAGTCGCTTTGAAGGCCAGAATATCTTGGTCGGTCAGTTGGTCTGTGCGGGGTTTGTCCCAGAAAACCTGCTAAGCCCGGTGGTCGAGGCACCGATTCAGTCCACTGGTGATCCACCGTGTTTTTGTATTAAAAAATGTAGACAGGAAAAGTAAAAATATTACTGGGTAATTATGTTATGGGAAGACATCGCCAGTGAAATGATATTTAAACCCACAACTAGTATAAAAAACAACAAATCGAAAAACACAATTAAAATGAATATCAATTATTTGCACTAATGTTTAAAACAAATTAAGTCAGCAGCACCAGGGCTTCACGGGCCCATAAAGACTAATATTTTAACACAGACCACAGATATATAAATGTAACATTTGTTTATTGAGATTATCAATGCTGCTAAATTTGATTTAATGGTTTCAGCATACATAAATTAAAAGATTTTAAATTGTTTAACATTTATATGTAAGATTTTTAGGAGCTGGCAAGTTTATTTTGTAAAAGTTCAAAGAAAAATATTCATAGTTGTACTGTTTTGTTACCATAGCTACAATCTGATGCTGTGAGTTTAATCTTTGAGTTTGAGCAATTATAACTTATTGCTTTTTAGGATGCCCAGTTAAACTACTCCTCCTGTCACTAAAACACAGAAGTTGTTAGAGATGCTGATGTTTTAGCAGCAAGAGGGGCCCCCCAAGTCAAATTCTGCTCAAGGCCTCATACAGCCTTGGACCGGCCCTGCATGAGTTAAATCTGCTGCACTGCGCGCAGAGATGCGCAACCAACGGGAGATTTAATTCAATGGTGTTAATGTCCTATGTCCAAATCAGCGGAGCGCTGACCAGCATGGTGCGAACAGGTGGAGGAAGCTGGCGCAGAAATAGATGTGTAAAAAGGAAGGAAAAATCTCCCGAGCCAAGTAATGCCAGCATGTTCTCCATCAGCTCAGAGGGCTTGTGATCCACCAAGTCATTCAGAGAGAGCAAGCGATCGGCCCGCTCTGCATCTGACAGTTGGTAGAGCTGAAGCAAATTCTCCTTGAGTGCACTGTATTTGTTAGTGGTTGGTGGGTTCCTCAGCAGACCCATCAGATGGCGGGTTGAAACGGAATCCAATGCAGCAACTACCGTATTTTCCGCACTATAAGGCCCACCGGATTATAAGGCGCACCTTCAATGAATGGCCTATTTTAAAACTTTTTTCATATATCACTCCTAAAATGAACAAACAGCTGTTTTATTATTTTCCCCAAAGTAAAGTCAGTGACGTGGTATTTTCGTGACACAGCTAGTTTGCGTGCTAGCGCTGCTGCCTTCATTCGAATAGTGATTGTACTGACACTTCTTCTTGCTGCTCTCTGTTCAACAACCCACTGTTCAAGTTTGTCCTCCAACTGTAGCCATCTCGCCTTGTTCCCTCGGAAACTCTGTTTAGTCTTCTTTACTTGGCGCAGATCATATTGTTGCTTCCTCCACTTCCGCACCATTGATTCGTTAATGTTAAATTCTCTTGCTGCTGCTCTATTCACGTTTTCTACTGCGTGACTGATCGCCTTGAGTTTAAACTCTGCGTCGTAAGCGTGTCTCTTAATAGGAGCCATTTTGGGGTCTTTACACAAACACACAAATGGAAATGAAACGGCACGCTTCGCGTAGTCATATATCCCAGCAGGCCCCACTCGCTGCTGCTTCTACGGGGGAAAATGAAGTCGGCGGCTGCTTACCATAGTTTTTAGGTTTTTAGGTGTGCCTTATAGTGCGGAAAATACGGTAAGTAAGTACTCGGTCTCATCTGTGGTTATCCCACGGAGATGGAACTGGGCTTCCACATGCTGGAACCATGATTCTGGATCGTGCTGCCATAACTCTGAAAGCTTGATAACAGCAAAAACGGAAGCGGCGGTTGAAGTAACAGCCGCCTGACACAAAACTGGGTCCGAAACTACAGTTGGTGTAGAAGCGGCGGCAGCATCTGGTTCCCTCGGAAACTCTGTCACCAATGTGACACCAATGTGAAAGTCAGCAGAAAAAGATGAAAAAGTAATTTGAGTCTTGTTTTATTCTCAATGTCTTCCAATCAAAACAAAAATAGACTGAAGGACAACCATTGGTGTCTTCTCACCCTCTCCCCTTCACAATAAGACTATACATTCTGGTGTGAAATATATACAATGTATACACCATACGATCTTGTTTTGATTTAAACAAACATTTATAATTTTGGTGGAAGTGTAAATAACCCCAGTTTAAGCTCCTTATTCGTTGTATTCCCTTTTGGTGCTTGTTGCCTTTATTTCGTTTTGTTTTGTGTAGTATATGATTGACTTCCGCTGCTTGTTGTGGAGCCTCAGCTTGGCAACAGAAGGAATGGAAGATAAGTTGTAACAGTGTTATAAAAATGTATCTTATTGTGAATGAGGATATTTCTAATAATAATTGGCTGGAATTGTGACTTTGTTGTAATCAAATAGGTATGGTGGCCCTGAGGTGCAAAGCACTACAACATTAACAAAAGCACTACAACATTAACAAAAACGCTAGAATATTAACAAAAGCACTACAACATTAACGAAAACACTGCAACATTAACGAAAACGGCAAGGGTATGTCCCAGTTGGAGACCTAAGAAATTGCTGATTGGACGACAGTGCTTTTGAACCGGAAGTTATCGCTTGAACGGGTCGGCACGTTGTTGCGATACGTTATAGCGTCACCATATTGAAAGTGGCTTATCTACCAGCAAGCTAATACAAGTAAATGGACCGAACTTTTAAAGTGCCGTTCTGCAAAGTATTTCAAGTTAATGAATGCCACTGACACAATCTCGCACACATTATTATAGAGGAATGAAAAAAAAGGACAACGTTTCGAACTTTTTGATGTGATTATTTCATTGTTTTGGGGCACAATAATTACATTTGACACAGCTGATTCTGATAAATCACACATACCTTTACAGTGGTGTATTCATGAACATATTAACACAATTCCATAATTCAATGTGCATTTGCTATTTCAAGATATGAATTTAAAAAACGTAACGTAAAGGCAGTGGGTCCACTTTTCACAGTAAAACCGTTGAAATTAGTCCATGCAGCAAGTTTTCTCCACTACCACTTTCAAGATGGTGGTGACGTAAGTAGGACTCAGCGTATACGTATTCATGCCTATTGTCCAATCAACGATTTCTCAGGTCTCCAACTGGAACATACCCTTTCCGTTTTCGTTAGTCTTGTAGTGTTTTCGTTAATGTTGTAGTGCTTTTGTTAATCTTGCAGTGCTTTCGTTGATGTTGTAGTGTTTTCGTTAATGTTGTAGTGGTTTGCACTGTGACAGCCGTATTTGTGTAGTGTCTCTTTAAGATATTCTAGTATCTCTAACGACGTCACGAGTATGAGTCACTGCTTCTCTGTAGAGAGCGTGGGAGAAACGTGCTACAGTCGCTACATGGATATGCTAGCTCTCTAACTTTAGTAACGTTGCGGGTTGTTTGGACTCTGCTCATTTCCATGTTTGGTAATATAGCAGCC
>CAEFZY010006415.1:0-29395 GCA_903066815.1 Brachyrhaphis roseni
CCAAGATACTGCGCAGAACCCTCAAGCTCCCAGGCCTCTGGTAGAGGACCCGAGCTAAGAGGAAGAAACACCACCCGGTGGGTGAGAAGGGAATTTTTTATTTTTTATTTATCAAATATGAATTAAAAGAAATATTATTTTGAAATTTAACACCTTGAAATTTGGCGTCTGTCTCTTTAAGAAACTCCTGCTCTTTCTGAAACTCCACCTTCAGGAAGTCATCACAACATGGCTCCTCTATTAACCCTTTAGCAACGTTTTTACAAGCATTTCACTGAGAAATAGTTTGTAGGTCACCAGGTGTTTGCTAATTGCTGCTGGCTAGTCTGAAGGAGCTGAGTGGTGGCGTTGTTCTGTTCTGCTCTGTGACGTGGAAGCCTGGAAACTGCAGTTCTGAGGAGGAGCTTCGTCTTCAAAGGCGGAGCTAGGTCCACCCCGGTGTATTGAACAGTTGAATGGTTGCCATGGGAGATTAAAGGATTTCTCTAACTTGCATGAAAGAATCAAAGCAACACTTAGGGAATAATACTATAAGCTCAAAAATACTCCCTTTAATGTTCTCTGAGCAGGAGGCTGTTGAAAGTAAGAATTTGTTCTCAATCAACTTACCTGGTTAAATAAAAGTTAAACAAAATAAGAAAAACCCATGGTGTTTAATGTGGTACCTTTAGTTGAGAAGGCCTCTGCTGTGTTGTGTGGGGACGGCTGCTGCTGATGCTGGAGCTGCTGGACCTTCTGTTGCAGGACGGTGCCCTTCAACTGTTGGGACACCGCCGTCTGGGAATTCGGGAACAGCTGGGGAACGTGAGCCGGGAGGTGTCTCTGCGTCTGGGTGGGCGGTGCCACCGTCAAGCCCTGCGTGTGTATCGACTGCAGGAGCTGGGAAGCGGCCTGCCCGGGCGAGTGTGTGTGCAGCGGCTGCAGCATGGTGGACCGAGGCTGCAGCGACTGCAGCAGGTTATGAACCTGGCTGAGCGGTGGCGTCTCAGAACTGTTCAGCACGGGCTCTTCGTCGTCCTCCAGCAACGCCTGAGGAGGTTGAGCCGAGAGGGTACCCAGGATGCCGTGCGACGGCGGCGACGGGACGCGTGGGCGGAGGACTGGCTGCGGGAGGCTCAAGGGAACTGTGGGTTGGAGCTGCGAGGGGGCGGATGGTGGCGGAGGAGGCAGGGTAGGCAGCAAGGATGGAGGAGGCTGTGGCGGTTTGGGCGGAAGAGGCGCGGCGCGGTTGCTAGGTCTGGATGGTTGCTGGGGGAGAGCGTTGTGGATGGCTGCAAACATGGAAGACAAAGAAAGAGGGGACAACCTTTAAAGCGTAATCCAACAATCTATCAAGACGTATTCTATTAAAAACGTAGCAACGTGCGGAAATTAGGGTTTGGACTCAGACTGGACGATACGGCGGACAAACATATTGCCTTGCATGAAAGAATCAAGGCAACATTCCAGTCATGTTTTCGATGATTGAATAACATTATAACATGATGCAAAGCTCAAAAATGTTGAATTTACATAAAACTTCCCCTTTAAAGAATAATTTAGGCTGCTATGTGGATATGCTTAAGCTGCAGCTTTGAAATACCAACCTGGGGAAGGAACGATGGGATGCTGGTTTAGGAAGGGATGCGTGTCGGTCGGCGTCTGGTTGAGGGGTGCGTTTGCATTCAGTAGGCCAGGGGGTAAAGCTGCGGTGGTAACGGCGGCGCCGGACTCTGCGTTTGACTCGGTCATATGGGAACTCATGAAATGTGCCAGAGGGTCGAATCCCGAGGACAGCAGCTGAGACGAGTCCAGCGGCGGGACAGAGGGAGCGGATACAAACGGGGGCTTGGACTGGAACAGCTGGGGTTGTGTTTGAGGCGCGGGGACGACAGGGAGCATCCCACTGGGAGGAAGAGGAGGAGGAGGAAGTGGCTGGTGGTTCCCTCTCTTGGAGTCTTTGTTGGGTAATGTCTTCTTCTGTTGCTTGGGAACCAGCCCTGTAGACACGAGACAAATGAGATTCAAGGGAGGACGAAAGACAACATTTACAGGCTGAATAATTGAGGATGCGAATCAGTAAAAACACATAAGTGAAGTAAAGACAATACCATTCTCAGAGTCCTCGCTGTCTGAGGAGTCACTGCTGCCTGAAGATGAAGATCCTGTCTTTATCTTGGTCATTTCCAAAGACTTCTCTACTGCAACAAAAGCCATCAAACTTTTACAACTTCAGCAAAACAAGACAAGTATTTAATATCCATATTAGACTGGCACAAACACAACAAATCCTAAATTGAACTGTGTTTAAATAATCAGTACAGAACCAAATAATTCGGAACTCAGCGGTGTAAGGATTGTAGATTTTTAATCAGTCGATCATAGACAGTTCAGTTTTAATTAATAAGATGATGTCCATCTTTTTCGACCAGAACTTCATTCAAAAACCCACCTGATGGTTTTTTCTTCTTCTTGAGGCAGCTAGAAACGTATTTCTCCAGCTCCCTCAGCGTAGACGGCTTCAGGGTCTCAAAGTCGATCTCGATCTCATCGGGGTTCGAGTTTTTCAGCGACGGCTCCCTCGTCTGGATTATGTGCACGACTCGGCCGAGCTTGTCGCCGGGCAGTTTGTTGATGTCCAGGCTCAGCTGGCGCTTCTCCTCGTACGACATCGGCTTGCAAGAGCCAAGATCTGAAGAAGAAGAAGAAGAAGAAGAAGAAAAGGTTTACACTAGGTCTTTGATTAACCACAAATAAGAATTAATATATTTGATGTTCATTTTAAAATGTAAAAAAATACTTTAGATACACATTTATAAAAAGCTTGTTACGTGAAACTAGATGGGACAATGGGATAGAAATGAGTCTGGAAATGTAAATATTTGTATGAAGTTATATTCTGGATGTTTCAAGAAGCAGTCATGCTTCGCCTCTGCTCCGTATTAAACACACCGATGTCGTCCTCCGCTTCCAGAGAAGCTGAAGGCAGAAGAGCGATGGGTCCTGACGGAGGGAGCGGAGCTGGCCGGCTGTTTTTGACGTCCTCTTTCTTACTGCGATGGACAAATGATTGATTTAGTCCGACTTCAAGCAGAGACATCGTGACTGAATTCTGCAAAGGAAAACGTACCTGGGCTTCTTCTTCTTCTCCTTTATCGTGACGGGATCTTTACTCTTGCTTTTCTTAGAAGTCAGAAGCATCGCGGGAGGAGAGGTTTCTTCCGGTTCCTCAGCTTCGTGCTTCTTTTTATGCTTTTCCTTCTTCTTCTCCTTCTTGTCTCTCTCTTTCTTCTTGGGCTTGCTGGTCGGTGGCTGGGAGAGAGCCGCCAGCTGCTCATGAACAGCTTTCAGCTAGGAGGTTCAAAAACACACACATTAGGTCAGAAAACACCACAAGATGTGAATAATCCCCTCTGTGATTGTGTAAAGCCAGCCTCCATCCTCTAACCCAGGGATGGCCAAAGAATGTGCCTGACTGAATTCAACTTTTTATTTTGTAACCAGGTTGTTGTGTATTGCAGATTTCTGCCCAGGTCCCTCTTGAAAATGAGATCCAGATCTCAACAGGGTTTACCTGGTTAAATAAAGGAAATTAAAAAAACAAAAAAAAAAATGACTTCTTTTTTTATGATGACATTTGTTGTGAACTGTTGGTATATAAATGAACTGAAGTGACTTGAATTCAGAAATACCACAAATCTAGCCTGCCAGCTCAGACGGTCGATGCACATAGAAATATAGAACAAATGTTAGAGTGAAATTTTCACTGCCCGACCCAAAAAATAAAAAAGGAAAAATTAAAATTTTTTGAAAAAATGTAAAAAGTATTGGCTTTAACTTGAAAATGAATAAAACCAGAAGCATCCAGTGACTTTTGCTGAAAACCCAAGTAAAATAGGAGTGAACAATTTCCTAACGTTGCAGAAAATACGCACCAAAAATAATCTAGACAAATATACTCAACCTGAAACACGCAAGAAAAAAATATGTTTTTTTTTTTTTTTAAATAACCTTATCAGAACCTATTAAAATAAATCTAACTGGATAATAAATAAACTACTGTGATTGTGTTGCTGTTTTGAGACCAATATATTCAATAAATATATTGATAATGGCATAATGATGCACGTTTTAACTCAAATACTACCAAGCATCATTTTATAAAGTACACTCAACCCTGGTACTCAGCTTATTTTAAAAATCCAAAATAATCAGAAATATCTTGGACAAATATTTTGGAAAACACAATAAATAAAGCAGAAATAAAAACCACATAAAACTGTAAATAAAAAGAACTAAGAAGTCTACGTAAACATAATTCAAACAACATTGTCCATCAGAATCAAATTTGAGCTCTTTTTCATTTATCATGCGATAACAGGCTTACCAAAAATCATAAATAGTTTTGACATTTTAATGTAAAAAAAACAACTAAAAAAAAAAAATGTTACAAAATGTTTGGATGGCACCGCTCTGACCTGCTCCTGTAGCTCAGCCAGTCGCTGTTGTCGTTCCTGTTCCGAGTCTCCTCTGGACGACTCGGAGTCGGAGGAACTCGAGCTGTTGTTCTCCGACGCAGCAGACGGAGGAGGGGCTTGTCGAGTCGGGGGGATGGAGAGGAGGGCCGACGACGGCGTGGAGACCGGGGTGGGCCCTTCGGACTCGTCTGGCATTTTGGCGAAGCGCATCTCGAACACGTCCTGTTGGTGGAGGAAGCAGAAACTCTCAGGTCAAAAAGTTTCCTCCTTCAAGACAACTCGTCTTAGACGGACTGAGGGTGTTTTGTTTATTATGAATCCTAAAGTGTTAACAATTTCTGGATGTCAGATTAGAAGAGATGCACCGATCTGATATCAATATCTGTATCAATCCAGATACTGAAATAAATTCTAGATCTCGGTGACAATGTGCCTGATCCATAAGGGCAGATCTATTGAGTCTAACTCTATGCTATGTGCTAAGTGCGACATCATGCTTTATTATTTACATTATATTTAGATTTTCTAATTGCACGTTTTGAACCATTTGAATGAAGGTTTGTTGCAGTTTATTTTTACATGTTTGACCAAGACATTCAACCCATCATTTCTGTCATTTTAAGTTTCTTTATTGTTTATTTTACATGGGCAGTTTTACTCCTATTTGCACTGACTAAACAAATTAAAGTTGTGTAATTTTTACACATTTGACCGAGTTTGTGAAACTATTGGTGTACTGATGGAGAGTTAATAAATAACTTTGTAATGTTTTCTTTTTCTTTTAATTTAAGTAAATTCAGCACTTTTTCTCTGTATCGAACTGACTGATACTAAACCTCAGATATCGGTATTGGAAGTTTAAAAAAGTGGATCGATACAGATCTGTAAAGACATTAAAACTAAATTGAAACATTAAATGTTCTAATAAATAACTGTCTTGTTTTGTCATGTGGCCATCCTGTTTGCTCCCACAAGGTGGCGCTAACACATCAGATTGTAGCAGATTGCTGCTACATTGTGCTTTAAACTAGAATGTTACGGATTCATTAAAAACAATACACAAGAAAATGAAAGCTTTCACAAACATCTATGGAGGAATTCTTGAAAATAAAATGAAACCCAGTGAAGAAATGAGATGAAGAAATGAGGTGAAGTCAGCGCAGCGCAAGTAAAGATGAACGGGGAAACTGGGTCGCAAACGGAATCAGAGGATTTTCAGCTTGAGTGGGCCGACCAGTGACAGAAAACTCTTAAATAAATATATAGATATATATATTTAAATATTTTATGTTTTTATATTCCTTCTTTTATGTTTAATGTAGGTTGAGACAGTTTTCCTACAAAGTGCTATGTGGAGTGTGTGTTCCCTTTCTGGGCAATTACATCAAAACAAACATGGTAGACGAAGCATCTAATTGCCATCTATTGAGGAATTAAACCATTTTAATGTTTAATGGTTTGAAGTTTAAACTTTTTTTTAAGTGAACTGGAGGAGAGTGCAGGTGAAACAGAAAAAAAACGAGTCATTTGTCTCTTGAAAGTGTTTAAAGTTTAAGTTAGACCGATCGTCTGCTACAGTTTCCTGTTAATGTGTTAGTTTGTGTTTCATACACAGAAACCCAAAATAAATTTCTACATCCCACTTTAATAACATTTATTTGTGGAGATAATGTGCATGTCATACAAATTCCACAAGCAGCTTTATAAAATACATACACCTAATAAATGTCTTTTTTTCTTTGGAGTTGCACTCCAACCCGAGACTTATTACTTGTTTATTCCCAGTTAAGCCTCATAATTTTTGACAATTTGAGTCTCTAGGATTTTTATTTTTAAATACACATTACACTGAAATGCACATATTTATTTGTGTCAAGCTGCAATGGTGCTTTTCACATATAATTTACTTTTTAAAGAGCAAAGTTTTGTGTACATTTTAACTTATGGGATAGAAAAATGAATTCACTTTGTAAAAAAAATAGATTGAAATAAAAAGCAAAAAGAGCAATAAACAGGAAAGAGCAAACATGTAGAATACCTTGATTATTTTAAAAATGAGACAACAGATTACCGTTTTGAAAATAATCATTAGTGGTTACCTGTAATTTACGCGCCATGGAAACAACGTCGTGATCTGGAGGATTGTACTTGTAACAGTTGGAGAACATCAGCCGGACGTCTGCAGCGAACTCTTCGGCGTCTCTGAACTGCCGGTTATCCAGCTTTTTCTGAAGGAGACAAAAAACATTTAAAATGATCAAAATATTTATGATAAAATATTTAAAAATATTATTTGATTCAAATTAATGTATAACTCTAAGATTATGAGTCAGCAGAAATTCACACAATCTAACAATTTATCAACTTTTCCTGTTTTAGGAAATCTAGAATTGTGAAATTATTTATACAAACTCAAATTATTCAGTTCTTTTTCTACATAATCATTTTGGATTAAATGAGATTAATTACAAATCCTGCAATTAACTTAAAATCTTTAATTGAGTCCCACCAATAGAATCAACCAATCAGAAAGTTCCAAAGCCTTGACATCATTGTTGGGCTTTCACAAATTATTCAAAGGAGTAGTACATAATCTCTAAATTTGAAAAATATTTAAAGTAGACTAAAAACACATTCCAGTCGTTGACAAATAAAAATAATTTATATTCTCCTCACACACCTGAAACTGTGTGTTTTAATGTCAGACACTAACTGTGTTTCCATTCACTATATAGTTGCACAAAGAAATTTGCTTAATGGAAATATGACAATTTAGAAAAAGCTTTTTTGATAAAAAGTTTTTTGCACAAGAATGAGGTGGTTTTTCAGCTGCGATGACATTAACATATTTTGCAAAACTTGAATTGGAAACACTGTTTTGACATCACACGAGTCATATGATCAACAACCGGCTGTTGCTACTGGAAGAAACAAAGAAGAAGATGACAGGAAGTGGTAGGAGTATGATGACATAATGAATTAGTTTGCGACATTAGCGAAATTTTGACAAAGTTCTGCACACATTTGTAATGGAAATGCAGCTAATGATAATGTCTTTTTTTATACAGTATGTAAATATCTGGATTAAACTGTAGAAAGCTGATTCACTCTATCCTAAAATGTTATTGCACAAGTAACCCTAAACTTTAAAGAAAATAATAAAAAAAGTTTACCTTGATGGTGCTGAGATCCATCGGGTGCTTGATGATGTCGTGGTAGTCGTGCAGACCCAGAGCTTTGGCGTCAACGGGTTTGTGAAAAGGCCAGGCGTACGCCATGTGCTTCTTGGACAGCATCTCTCTAACAAGTCGTGCGCAGAAGCGGAGCTGATCCTGGCGCTTGGACGTCACCGTGGCGCCCATCTCCAGGCCTCCGCCCATGTGATGCTGGGAGTCCGGCTGCAACGAGTCCCGTTTGGGCTGCTTCAACGGGCGGGTGCTGTCTCGGCGAGGCCGGGTCACGTCGGACACCGGGGGCGACTCGCTTAGCTGGTCGTTGGCGGTGGGGGTGGTGGTGTCTGCTTTCCTCTTCTGGCTTTTCTTTTGCTGTTGATGTGGAGTTGGGGTTTCCCGTCAGAGCAGAAATATTTAGATGAGTTTAACACAACGAAACGTGGAGTCATTGGTTACCTTGATGAGGGCCGGGGAGCTCTGCAGAACCGGCGGAGGATGGAGGCCCGGGTGCGTCATGGGTGGAGAGGGGACAGACGTCATGCCTTGGGCTAGGATGTCTGGGGTGGAGAGGGAGAACTGGGGTCCAAGATGTGAAGCGTGGTTTGTGGGTGTGGGAGGCACCCGTGGGAGTTGTGTCTGGATTTGGGTGAGGGCTAAAGGCTGGGCTAAAGCCTGCGGTACGGTTTGGGGTAATGGTTGAGATAAGGAATGGATCAAGGGCTGGATTAAGGGCTGGATTAAGGACTGGGGTAAGGGTTGGGGTAAGGGTTGGGGTAAGGGTTGGGGTAAGGGCTGGACGAGGGGCTGAGGTAAAGGTTGGGTTAAGGGGAGGGTTGGTGTACCACGGGTGTGTGGAGTGGTTGAGGGTGATGAAAAGCCTCTCGTATGTGGGGTCGTTGATGGAGAGGATGACTCTTGGCCTGAATCCGACATAGTCATCAGAGCTGGAACGAAGAATGGATGTGAGGACAGGAGGGAAGAGAAATACCAAATGGTGTGTTGTTTTCAGGGTTCCTACAGCAAGTTAAATTCAAGACTTTTTTAATACCACTTTAAATAACATTTAAGACAAACTTCACAGTAAACACAAATGAAAAAAAAAAACACTCCAGTAAGTAAATATTTCCTCCAAGGTTTCCCCCAGAAAACTTGCTAAGACTGGTGGTTGGGGCGCTCGGCAGTCATTCATCCAGCGGGCTGTTGTGTTTTTGAGTTAAAAAATGTTTAAAGTTGACAGGAAATTTAAAAATATCACTTGATAATTATGTGTTATTTAAAGATTGGAAGATTAATGCCTAAACACCATCTATAAAATCTTAAAAAATGCAAACATTTTAAAAAGACTTAAATAAATAAGCAATACTAAGCCTGGTAGGGGCACAAAAAAAGCCTGGTGGCCCGTCAGGCTTATAATACACTGGGGAAACCCTGTCCTCCTTGTTTTTTAAACATAGGGATGGACAATCTGGCTGAAAACCATAGCACGAAATAAACATTTAATCAGTCAATAGATAACTATTGATTATTTTTTTAATTTAAATATTTGAAATACACCCCAGTGAAGACCCGTCTCCTGGCTCTGATTGGATGTTTCTAGTTACCACTAGAAGCAACATAAGAAGGCAGAGAAGCTCGATTTTTCACAGATTATATGTCTCGTACCATACCATCACAAACCTGACTCAAAGTTACATACTGCAGCTTTAAGGCCTTATTTTTAGATCGATGAATTCAATGCCTGTCAAGACTTTTTAGGATCAGCGGGAACCCTGTGTCTTACACATGTAAGACAAATTACATCATTTCAAATAACAGGAAATTACACACCTGAAGCGCTTCAAACAAACAAAACCTGATTTAGCCATTAGAATTTTGTTCCACAAAGGCAAGTTTAAGCCTGTATGTGTCCTGACAAGCTTAACGAGTCAGGTTAGCACCATTTACACATCAATGAAAACAAGTCTTCTCAGCTACTTTCCACGTTACATCTGCCAGATTTCAGATGTTCGTGATTAAACGTGTATTGGAAGATAAATCTACTCACAGGGCTCTCGCCTCCCTACACGACGACCCTTACTGACCACGGCGATCTCCACCTCTTCCTGCGGCATCTCTGTGATCTTCTGCAGGAAGAGCTTTTCCAAAGCCTCGGCCATAAGGACGATATCATCCCCAGGCTGAAGAAGTGAGAGACGATATAAAAACCAGAGCGCATTTCAGACTGAAAGCAAACTTTTACAATAAAATCCAAACACATACATTGAGATTTGGGGTTTGATACGGGACAAAAAGTTTTAAAATGGAACAGTTTTGCAAGATATTGTGTGGTACACAAACTTATTCTTACAAATTTTTTTGAAACTTTGCTTATAACAGATGAACTAAAGCCCTGTTTTTCTGTAATGTTGTAAAAGAAGAACACAATGTGTCGCTCGTGAAGGTTAAGTGTGATTTCGGCGTGTGACCTCGGCTGACCTTGTTGTAGATGTAGCAGTTTGTGAACATTGTGTTGAAGTCTTGGATACACTCCTGGGCATTCCAGTAGTAGTTGCTCTCCAGACGTTTCTTTATGGTGCCCATGTCCATAGGACTCCTTATTATCTTGTAGTAGTCCTTTGTGGGGAAAAACCAGGAGAAAAGTAAAGAAACTGACAACTATATGTAAGGTGGACTGAAGAAATCCAAATTAAATTACAATTAAAAACTGTCCATATTATCAGGATTGTTACTGTTACTATTTTCTCCACTGTATGTTCAATACAATACAATACAATAATGCAATACATTTGAAAATATGATTAAATGCAGTTACTTTGTGCAGTTTAAAGGTACAAATCATATTTCTTAATGTGATTGGTGTCCTAAAGAAGCATATTACAAATGGGAATGTTTTTCAAGAGCAGTATTTGTGTTCATGGGATTATAATTGATGTAACACAGTCGTAGTCATGCAGTAACCTACATAAAAAAAGTAGTAATAAATTGTTCTTATAGCTACTTTTATTGTTATAAAAAATACCACAAAATATGATAAAGCTGAGTCCATATTGCCTCGTTTATAAACTGATCAATTAAACTAATCGTCAACTAAAACTAAAAGCTCCCACTATATATTTTAACAATTAGTAATCCAATATAAAAATCCAACTACTACAGGAACAAAAACAAGATTAAAGTAGTCATATTTATACCAACAAACTAATCTGTTTTCAGCTAATTATTTAAGTAATTGTTTCCTTTAATTGTTCAATTCTGATTTGTTTACGGGTAGAAGCCATCTATTTGCACGGTTTTGTGGTGTTCGAGTGTAAAATGAACTTGGCAGCAGCTTCTGTGGCAACACTGGCTATACGTTGTGACTTCAGGTATGTAAAAAATAAAGAAAACACGACTCACAGGCAAATTAAGTTTCATTGCGTCTACAGGTGCTTGGAAGGGCCATGCAAACTGGTGTTTCCATAATGTCTTTAACACCACTTTCAGCAGGTACTGAAAAGAGCACAGACAAAACAAAAAGAAAATTATTGGTTCGAGGGGAACCGCAGGCTAATGGGGACATGAAGACGAGCTGAAGTGAAGCTACCTGCAGCTGGTTGGTCTGTCGTTTGGGTCTGGAAGGGTTCCATGTTTCTGGAGGAGGGGGGTTGAAGGGTAGAGGCGGCGTGGCGGGAGGGAGGTGCTGGCTGCTGCCCGCCTCCAGTCCGTCTCCCATCACAGCAGAGGGTTGCAGTGACCGAGCAGACAGGTGAGATGGGTTGGACCTGGCAGGTGCAGGTTGTAGTGGGGGGAACCCCCTCACGCCATTACATTCCTCCTTTGACCCTCTGAAAGGACGATTGTGAAACAACATCAAGGGCACTGCCGTTGACGGAAAGACGCAAAACTAACAGAAAGCCAACGCTTGAGCAGATATTTTAATAATTTACTGCTGGTTTTCTGCTCAAACCTTAAAGGCTTCTGGGTGCGACAGAAAAAAAAAGCCTCAACTTAGAGCTAGAAACTATAGCTAACTTTGTCTTTATGTACTTTGTGTTTCATCAATTAACACGGCTAAAGCTGTGAACTTCTTAAACTTCACTAAAAAGTGCTGATTATAGTAGAGATGCACTGATCCGATATTAATATCTGTATCAATACAGATATCAAAATAAAGTCTACATTGGGTATTGGTGACAATGTGCCCAATTCAGAAGCGCGGATCTATTCATAACTCTATGCTCTGAGTGATGTCATGCTTTATTATTTATTTTACATTACATTTATAATTTCTAATTACACTTTCTGAACCATTTGAAAGAAGGTTTGTTGCAGTTTATTTTTTTCTTGTTGCTTTTGTCAGTTTCAGTTTATTCTAAATATTAGATTGGCTGTTTTTCTCCTAATTGCACTAATCAAGTGAACAAATGAAAGTTATGTTTTTACATGTTTAACCAAGCTGTACTGGCACAGAGCTAGCAAATTAATTTTTAATTCGGTACATTTATGTCTGTATTTTTAAAAAAAAGCAAACAAAAAAACCCATCAATTCAGCACTGCTTTTCTGTATCGCATCGGCCGATATTAAACCTCAGATGTCTGTATCGTTATTAGATGTAAGAAAGAAAAAAAAGAAAAGTGAATCGGTGGATCCTTACTAACAAATATTACTGCTGGTTTGGACACAAAGGAGTAAATACAGCTTCGACTCCAGATTAAATGCAAACAAGACAATAATGTCAGTAACCATAATTTCAACTTCACCAAAAGACCCCCCCAAAAAAACAGCGAAACGTTTCATTGTACATAAAGCATGGCACAAACTCAAAGAACGTATTATTATTTTTAAAAAGCAAGGGTGAATTCTGATTATCCGCCCCCACCCAAAAAAACAAAACAAAAAAAACAAAACATTACCCAAACACTTCAATAAAACCTCTGAGCTGCCAGATGAGGGAGTGACAGCCCTATGCAGGTCCACATACAGTTGCCACCAGATGTTAATATAAATTCTGTAAAAAACATTTTTCGAAATTCTGGAAGTTTTGGCAGCATTTTTTGTGTGCTAAAAACAAGAGTATTTTTATACTTTCTTCTTTACTCTTTCATTTAGTTATTATGATCTCACGCAAACTAATAAACAGATGTGGTTCCATTTAAATCAAATATTTTGAATTCTGTTCAATCATTCAAGAATTTAGCAAACAGAATTGATTTCAGTAATTCTAAATGATCTCCAACAGGCATTTAATCCTATTAAACAGTCAGTAAAGAAAATGTTTGTGTATATATGTATGTAAATATCTCATCTCTGCTGTATGAGGTGAGGTATCATCTCATCTGGTTTACACGTCTGGTTTGACGTGTAAACCAGATTACACGTCAAACCAGACGTGTAATCTGGTTTGAAGGTGTGATGCAGAGACGTCACGAGAGTGTGTGTGAGCGGCTGATCGGCTGATTTAAAACGTAACACACCGGGACTAGTGCAGCGGAGTGCGCCAAGCACCTCATTTCTTTCCATAAAGATACGCTTGACTTGTTGAGGTGATGCGCACCTATAGATCAGACCGCCGGACCTCAACCAACGGTAGTTTCTTCAGTAAAGGTGACGCCTGGAAGTGGAAATAAACAAATAAAAAAAAATCGAGAGGGAGTCACACGTCACTGATGGGGTTTAAACTTTTTAAGGTTTTTAGACACAGATTTTACATGTAGTTCTCTAAACCCACTCTGCTGACTTCCACTCTGCATCCATGTGGTTCTGTGATGCCAGCTTTAGATGTGAAAACTCCCATGAGCGCGGAACACGAGCTTCTCCGTTGCCAATTTGTCAAAAGCCAAAGGGAGCTTACTAAAAATGTTATACTCTCAGCTTGCTTTTTGACATAGTACTAGTGATGCTGCAATAACATGCATAAAAAGTAGCCATATCAAAACAAACCAGCACTAAACAGGCATTAAACTGAATCCAGATGCATTTGGTCTCTCGTGCTAAACACCATGCTAAACCTAAATTATTCCATACAAGTCCTCAATCTACAATGGAAATATTTCAAAATTTAAGTGAAAAGGTAATGTCAGTGTGTTTAATCGGATTCACTATAGCTTTCAAAATTACAGAAGTAGTGTCTAGCATTCAGAATATTGAATGTGTAAAGCTTTGGAGTTTGTGTTGGTAAGCTTTAGCAGGAAAAGGTAATGTCAACATTTATGCAATTGTTTCAGATAGCTTAAAGGGGCGGTATCATGTCTTTTCCAGGCATATAGTGCTATTTAATAGCATAATTATGTTACATTCAGTTGTTATAAAAATACTTATACATCAAATATGACTTAAAATAAATTTCACGGCTAGAAAATTAGGCTTCTGTCTCTTTAAGAAACTCATGCTCTTTCTGAAATTCCACCTTCAGAAAATAATCACAACATTGCTCCTCTATTAACCCTTTAACAGTATTTTTTTTTTTTTTTACCAGCGTTGCTCTGAGAAGTAGCTCGTATAATGAGCTCAAGTTCCACTAGGTGTTTGGAACCAGTCCTCAAAGGTGGGGCTAGGTCCACCCAGGCGTTTTGCACACCTGCATGGTTGCCATGGGAGATTAAAGGATTTCTCAAACATGCATGAAAGACTCAAGGCAACACTCCAGGAATGTTGTTGATGAGGGAATAACAATATAACATGATGTAAAGCTAAAAAAAAAAAAAAGAGTTGATTTTACATAAAACTGCCCCTTTAAAATAAAACCACCACTCTTGGATGCAACTGAACAGCAAACTTTAAGTTGGCCTGACTAAATCATCAAAGCAAAAACTTTGGATTTCATTAGATGATGCTAGAGATGACAGCAGTGCTAACTTTTTCTGCAGCTTTCAATGTAATAGGTTCTTGATGAGCTCCT
Source organism: Brachyrhaphis roseni (assembly GCA_903066815.1). Taxonomy (NCBI): domain Eukaryota; kingdom Metazoa; phylum Chordata; class Actinopteri; order Cyprinodontiformes; family Poeciliidae; genus Brachyrhaphis; species Brachyrhaphis roseni. The sequence goes on from CAEFZY010006415.1 coordinate 14,509, forward strand.
CTCCGATTATGCTTTAAACTTGAATAAATCACTGGCCCAGATTGTGTAACATCTCCTGCACTTTTGTGTTGCTAATTTTGACCTGATCTGAGAAACAATCTTTGTGAAACTCACATGGTTGATGCTGTGCCGCTGTGGTCTACTCCACTAGTGTAATCATATCTCAGTTGGTGAGGCGGCACCTTTCTGAGGAAACACGGGATGCTTGTCAGCGACACGCTGTGAGTTCAGGGAAACCACAACACATAGAGAGGCGAGTGTCAAACCTGCGAGAGAGAGAGACACAAGAGTGAGCGCCCGAGGTCTAAGACGAGACATGTCCGATGTCGTTAAGTAACCAAAGAGGGTAACGTTGAGTTAACCAATGGTGGTGCAATCTAGTGTACATGAAAACAGAATAATTACACGATACTGTGGCCAGCAGACCGAGTTGTGTTAGAAAAAAAATCTGATCAGAGTTTTAATTAGACAGGTTTCTTGATAAATACATTAATTTCACTGTGCAGCTAAAATGTCTCAATTTCTGTGATCTCTTTTACTTGCTATTGCAAGTTGTAATTTTTAATATCCAATAACAGAACGGGGTAAACATACAATATTAACTAGAGAACATAAAATCCAGTTTCCACCAAAATAGGATCAAACTATTTCATAATTTGACTATAATTTTTACTCCAGGCATTTTCTATTTTCAACCACAGTTCTAAAAAGGCATGGCTTCAAAACGATTAACATAATGTTCATTCAGTTTTTAAGTCTAATAAAAGTCTAAGTTAAAGTTTGGAGCAGACATGACGCTTCCCACTTTGCTCTTCTTTCAATATAGAATCACTATAAAGTCATTTCTCTTGCTTATGATAAAGACATGCATCATATTCATCGTTCAAATAACAGGAGTCCCGTCTATTACAGTTATTAGGGCAAAGAAAAGATTGCAAGCGCAAAATCTGGAGCAGTGCGTCTTTTTAGCTTAGAGCAGGTTCTCCAACAATGCCAATCGCCTGGCAAATTACCTAGCATTAGCTTCTGGCTAGGGCTGGATAATATTAACATGTATAACTGTGATATTAACATCTTATCATTTGTTTGCCATTGCTCAATGTATATTTTCACTACATTCAGTGCCATTCTATAAAATAACAGCAAGCTTGTTTATTTAAATGCTTCAACTACAGTGTTTATTGTACATTTTGATTCAGTCCTCCACTATTGTGTGTGTCATTAAAGGATATCTAAAAATGCCTACTTTTTTGCTGGTCATTTTATTCAACCACTTGTGACTAAAGTAGAATTTAATTCTTTATTCCCAAATATTTTAGGCTCAGAAAAAAACCCCGCAGTTATGTTTTGTTACAAGCAAACTTCGTAAATTATCTCAACAGAAAGCCATTTAATAAGCAATTTAGTAATTGTTGGGTGTTTTGGTTTTTAAAGTTCACGCTTAGTTTTAAGGTGGAAACATTTTAGTGCTCGTTTTTATTACTGGAAATATATAAAAAATAAATAGCGAAATTATCCCGCAGAATAACCATAATATATGGATTGAAAAAACTGGATAAATTGTCATTTTCCTTTTATTCTCATGTGGACTTATTTGTGTCTGTAATAAAGATGATGAATCACATTCTAACATTTATTTTTGTATGATTTGGTTTTCATAATTCTACAGATTTCACAGTTGCAGCTTTCAACGCTGAATTTCATTTTAAATCTTTAATATACACATAATCTTGGTTTTTAATCCTTCTTTCAATAACATACTATAACTTCAGACCAATATTTTGTTGACCTACTAATGATGACTTTGTCAAAAGGAGACAATTTTGCAAACAGTCTAGTCAAATCCGGTATGGATAATTTTTTAAAATATGGTTAGGTTCATAGCGCTACTTAAAAAACAGGATTCTATGATAAAGAATACATTGCGTACTTTAAAGAAGGCCACAACCTCCGAACACTGAGGTAATAAAAAAAAAATACTGTTTGTTCGGTACGCCACCATAAAATATGTCTATTAAAATTCGTAGCCCAATTTGACCCAAACAAAAGCTTAAAAACCCAGCTTGCTGCAAACCTTTCCTCACTAACCTTCCATGGCTGTGGGTCGCCGTGTTCACCGTGGTCAAGTGACAGCTGTGTACGTAAACAGCGTTTTAGAATACCACTCCGACAGCACTGGTGGTATTCTCGAAACACCGTACGTGGCCCTTCACATGAGTTTCTGCGCCATAGTGCCTAATCTACGCACCCATTCGGACGTAACTTATGTCACGAATACGGCCTACGGGGCTACAAACAAACAGCCTAGCAGCTAATTGACTAGCGTCCCAGCGACCTGCCGCTAACATGCACACTGACAGCACCGAGTGACACCTGTCACGTAAGTCACCTCAACAAAAGTACCTAGACGTGGGAGATACGACACAGAACGTGCACGAGGAGACGAAACCGTACTCAAATATGAGGCAGAACGACATATATCCCATGTAGCCAAACCGGTACAAGGCCTGCGAGGACAGCTCATGCTCCGCTTGCTGAAGCACTCACTGACAGCACGGAAAATACGAAAACGAAGACTGTTTTAAACACTTTAGCAGACCCCCGCAGTCGTACGCTTTTGTTTGATACGCGGCCGTCATCCAAACGGGACCATTAAAGACTATTTTTACCTTGTTCAGTCGCTTGTCAGCGCCCATAGACCTTCCTCGCCCCAAATCCAGAACAAACAGTCCCGTTCGACGTCGATGACGCCAGACGTAAAGGGGGCGGGGCGAATGTGTGTCAGACGAAAATGTCACCTACAGGCTCGCTCCTCCCACTGGTGCGATCACGCAACACCTCGTAATAGCTCCCGTCCAGAAAAAAGGCTGGTGTAAACTTTAGACGAACTGAGCGCCAGAAGAAAACTGCCTCAACAATAAATTAACAGCTGCAGATAAATTCCTGAGAACAAAAGACCAAGCCACAACACAAAAAGTGAATAAACGCATGCGTATATATTTAATTACTCTTATTCTAATTTACAATTTATGTCACTGTTAAAAGTGACATAAATGCAGATTTGGTTTTGAAACAAAGAGCTGACAAATGCATGATGCATTTTGGGATAATTTCTTAAAATATTTCACCTTACACTTAATTATATACTACCGTGAGATGATCACCTCAAATCCAAACAACATAATTTTTAATCAATAGGTCAAACTCAAGCAATCAAAGGTTGCGTACGAAAACGCAACCTTTGAGTGTTTTCGTGCAAGAGCACAAAAACACTCAACCATAATGTAGGTTTAAAAAGTAATCTAAAATTTCAAAGTTTAAAGAACTATTTAAGTTTAAGTTCAATTGAGACACACTTTGAGATACAACAATCCTGAAAGATGGCAAAGGATCAGATTTGTTTTGAATACGTTTATTTCTCAGGTGAAACAAATAGTCACATCTTTTTTTCCATCTATTCTGAATGTCAACAGTTAAATTCACTGGAAGAGCTCGCATTGCTGTAAAATTTCAGTTGCACATCACAAATAGGTCAATTCTGGGTCACCATGCAACTACAAAAATAAAATAACAAAAATCTTGGAACATTACAATACTGATAGCTTGTAAAAGAAATGAGATATATTCAACAAAAAGGAAAAAAGTTTGATATTTTCACCTATGTTGTCTTTGAGGTTTAAATAAAAAAAATCCAAGTTCTTGTTGCATTGAGAGTGAAGACAGCACACATTTATTATTCGATTTAAGACTGGAACCAGCAAGGCCACCTGTTTGTCCCGAAAAAAGCTACTTTACAAATTCATCTTAAACATACTGGAACACAGTCATGCATAAGAGTTGCTTAAAGGAACGTCGCCACTTTTAGTCGAGCTTAGTGAATAGTAGTACCTGAAGTGGGAAACGTATTCTTAATGCAATAAAAACCAAAGAAAAACAGCAGAACTATGTACAGCTGATTTAACTGGACTGATTCAGCAGCTGGTCCAAATATATTCACATTAAAACGCTCACAGGAAGGAAGGAGAGCTCATTCTTGACATTCCTCCGCTCCTTCCTCGTCGCCATGGAATCCCTCTTCTCCTTCGTCGTGTACTACGTATCCCTCGTCCTCCTCCTCGCCAATCTCGAAACCTTCTTCTACTCCATGGTTTTCCTGCGTTTCCCCTTCCTGGTTCTCTTCCTCCAGCTGCTGCTGCTGCTGCTGCTCTTCATCCTCCATCCTCTCCTCTTCCTCCCCTGCAGCAGCTGCTGGTTGTTCCCCCTCTGCCTCCTGAGCAGCTTCTCCTTCAGCCACAGACTCATCTTTGACCTCTGGGTTTTCTGGCTGACCTTCAGCCGCCTCCCCGGTGTGGTCCAGCTCTGACACGTCCATCGCCATGGAGTCCTCCGGGTCGTGCTCATCTTGGTTCCCAGTGAATGGGTTCTCACCCTGGCAACGAGACAATACTTCAATTCACATTTACTACAATGATAATAAGAAAATAAATTACAGTCATAATTACTTTATGAATAGAAAACAGTTTTTCATTTTCAAATGTTTTACATTTCAGTAATAATGGATGAAAAATAATGATTAACTGTTAATGTTTTATCAACAGTTAATAAACAAATCTAATAGTACAAAAAACAGTACATAAAATGCTAAAATAGTAAACAAAACATAATTGTTAACATAACAGTTAACGAAATAGTTAATTTAACAGTAAATAAAACATTAAAATTATAACGCATAACATAGTACATAAATCAAAAATAATACTTAAACAGAACAAGATAGTATATGAAATATATAATAAAATAGAATTGCAAGTTTAAAATAGTAAAGGTGAATAAAATAATAGTAAGTAAAAAATTCTAAAAAAAAAATAGCAAAACAAATAAAAATAGCAAATGAAATATATAATAAAATAGTAAAAAAAAGAAAAAAAAAAGTAAAAATATAAAACTGCAAAAAAAAAAAAAAAAGAGAATAAAATCAATGTAAATAAAAAAATGATTCACGTACCTTGAGGTAGCTCTCCAGTTTCTTCCCAATCAGTTTGTGGTTGAGGATGCTTCGAGCCACTGATAAACTGCCACGCTTCGCTTGCTCCATCATGCCCTTAAAAACAACGTTTTTACAGATTTTACACAGATGGCAACAAAAACAAAGAAATTACATGAAAAATATTAATAAGTCCCCACAAAACACTTCAGGGTTTCCCCCAGTGTATTATAATCTTTTTTATTTTCTTAAGCTGGATTGCAAGCGTTTCTGTTGCTCTGAGCGTTTCACTGGTGGAACAGATTTATTCCTAAAAGATATGTTTATAGAAGATAGGTTTATAGTTTATGCATTTAAAGCCGGACCAATCACACCGCTGGCGCCTCTGCTCGTTGCCTCGCGCGCTGCAGCAGCTGGATTAAGTTAGCCTCCTTTCACTCAAACTGGACACAGGCTGACCTGTATAGATATTTCCATCAACCCCCTGTGAGAAATCATGTTTCTTTCCAGAGTTTTTGATTAAGGTAGGAGTTTAAACCCCACCGTGTTAGCTCTGGGTGTGCAGCTCTATGTGAACCTCAGGAATAACTTGTAGTGGCGCTTTCAGAGTATACTTTCTGTGTCCTTATTAAAAACTCAACAGACACTAAATGGAAGAGCTACTAAAGCCACATTAGCAGCATTGAATTAAATCTCCCTTTTGTTGTCCATCTCTGAATCAGTGCAGTGGATTTAACTCATCATGCAGGGCCGGTCCAAGGCCGTATGAGGCCTGGAGCAGAATTTGACTTAGGGTCTTGTTGTTAAAATCATCAGCAACTCTAACAGCTTCTGTGTTAGATTTACTGAAATCTGGGAGAAGGGGAGCAGATTAATTGGCCAACCTAAAAAGCAATAAGTTATAATTGCAGTTTACTAACTTGTATTTGTGAACAAACAGCTCAAACTAAAAGATTAAACTCATAGCATCAGGTGTAGCTATGGTAACAAAACAATTTAACTATGAATATTGTTCTTTGAACTTTTACAAAGTAAATTTGCCAGATCCTTAAAATCTTACATATAAATGTTAAACAATTTAAAATATTTTAATTTATGTATACTGAAACCATTAAATCAAATTCAGCAGCATCGATAATCTCAACAAACAAATGTTAAATTTATTTATCTGTGGTCTTTGTTAAAATATTAGCATTTATGGGGCCCTGAAGGCCTGATGGAGCTGCTGACTTAATTTGGATCAAACAGAACTGCAATTGATATTCATTTTAATTGTATTTTTTGATTTGTTGTTTTTAAGACTAGTTGTGGATTTAAATAGTTTTTCACTGGTGATGTCTTCCCGTAACATATACGGGAAGACATCACCAGTGTTCCTGTGACTGGTGATGTTTTACTTTTTTACAGTAAAAGTAATATTTTACTTTTCCTGTAAAATATTACAGGAAAAGTAATATTTTCACTTTTCCTGTCTACTGAACATCTTTTAATATAAAAACACAATGGACCGCCGGTGGACCGCCTCGGCGCCCCGACCACCAGGCTTAGCAAGTTTTCTGGGGGAAACCCTGCACTTGCAAGTAAACCAAAAATGTAGATGTAGAAAAATAAAAACTTTATAGCAGAAGATGGAACCAAAGAATCTGAAGATCTTTAAAAATATTTCTTAATGTCTTTTCCATTGGAGCTCAAGAAAAAAAAAAAAAAGTTTAAAATCACAGTGTGAAACAATAATGCAATTCCAATACTGTAAAGGATCGGATCAGGTTTCAGTGAAAGCGTACCTTCCGGTTGTAGTTGTGGTCTGGAGACTTGATGTGCTTCTGAATGAGGTGGGGCTGCATGGGAATGAAGAGGTCACAGGCGCCGCAGTGCGCCGCCTCCACCTTCCTCATGAAGTGCTCCATTCCGAGCTCTGAACCACAAGAGAAAACATCAGCACACACTGCTGCTGCGTCATCGTTCTGATGCACAAAAGGCCAAAGAAAGCGCTCACCCCGGGTGAGATCCTGCTCTCTGTATATCTGACAGATGGTGGCGCTGTGGTTCTCTAACTGGCCGACCCTCTCTGCCGTCTTCTTGAATTTGTTCTGCATGTACTCCTACAAAATGACACACATAAAAATTTTTTTATGAGGATTTGAAGGAAACAGATCAATAGGGACCCAGTTTACTTTTTAAAATTGCGAATGAACTTCATGACTATGCGACACCACCTGCAGAAAGTCTGTGGTTGGTTTGGACAGCTGGTTGGAGAGGAACTTAAAGTGGTCCTTGTGAAAGCGGCTTTCCAGATGAGCGTCCATTTCTTCCTTGTAGAAGGAGCGGAACTTGCAGACGGAACATGCAAACATCAACCTGCCATGAGAGGGAGAGGGAAAATATTGAATCAAAACTAGTGATGTCAGGCAAAAACAAAAGAAAAAAAATAATAAAATCGCCATATAAACATATATCCAGAAAATGACAAATTTTCAAACATTTCCAATAAAGAAAAAGCCTATTTTTCTCACATAAAAAAGAATAAAAAGAAAGTAGATTCATTTATTTAAGCTCCGCCCCTCACCTGTCCATGAAGCCTCTTCTCTTTCTTGCTTTTTGCTGCTTCTCCTGTCCCTGGGTCGGAGGCTTCTTCTTCTCCTCCTGTTTGGCCGTAGCTGATCAACAGTTCAGACGTAACGTGAATGAAAACAGGTTCACACTTCAAAAATATAGATTCTGACAAAAATATTAAATGTTGCAGACAGAACATGCAAACATCAACCTGCCGTGAGAGAGAGAGAAAGACAAAAAAAATATTTTGGGAATTACCAGTTTTCCCTTCTTCACAGGGAGTTGCTTCCTGTATTAAAAAAATAAATAAATACATTTGATAAAATATCGAGTTTAGTTTGTGACACACAGTAATTCCTAATTTTATGTGCTAGTGTTTAAACTTTGTCGTAATATCACAAGAACTAATACTTAATGTGCACCAGAGTGAAATACTGTGTTTGCACACAATAGCATCCAACTCTGCTTTAATTTCTGCTAACTGTGACCCATATTACACTTTTCATGGCAGCAGGAAAGCCCACTTACAATATTTTCACAAAAAAGAGAAAAAAAATTAACAATTTGTGCCACTTTTTTTATGTTGCATTGTCGCACACATATCTAGTAGTTTTGCGAGCATTTGTAGTTAACATTATTAACATGACGCATCCCTCATAATTCTACACCAGAAGAAACCAGACATAATTTATTAGGTTGCAAGCAATGGCTGAAGCAACCAAAACTGCTCAACTTTATAAGACAAAATAATAATAATCCACAGATGGCGGCATCCATATTTAATTTGATGTGCAGTGCTGTGTGACATCTTTGTTCTCATTCTGTGAATGCAGGTCACAATGGGGTCAAACCGTTCACACGGGGATTTGATTGCCAACCAATAATAAATAAATAAATATGGATTTCAGAAAAATAAATAAAAAAGAAAAATAGGATTGAGCTTCAAGACAAAAAGCTTTCCCTATTCACCTCAGTAGCAGCCTGCGGATTGTTGTCGTCACCTTCTGGTTTTGGTTCTTCTGTTTACAGTAGAATAAATAAATAGGCACAAAAGGATGAGACAAGACTGCAAAAATTTCTCTAAAACGTGACATCATCGTATCTCGGATTTCTGAGGAGTAACCTTGCGTTCCCTCCGCCTCTTCGCCCTCCGTCTTGTTCATCTTCGACTCTGGCTCGTCGCCTCCGGTCTTCCTCTTCTTCTGTCCATCACGCTGCGGCTTTACCTGCTGCTGTGAAGCCAAATTAAATTGACACGACAGGATAAAATAAAATCATTACACATTTCTAGACTTTAACCCGCACTGCGTTTCTGTTCTCGTCGTCTTGAGAGTTCCTCACAGAACCGAGGCATGCAAACTACACATCTGCGTTTTGAACTCATTTGACTTTCGGTTTCTTTAGGCATGGGCCGGTTACTGGGTTCAAACAATGACGAAAGATTCTCCATTATAAAAGTTTCTTCTGTTTTAACTCCCTTTAATGTCAGAAAAAGTGACAGAAATGAACAGAGTTTATGGAACATAGAGCAGCATTTGCCTTACCATTTACTCAGCAGACATTTAAAGAAATATTAAAAGAAAAGTATTAGCTGTGTTTCTATGACAAATGTGCACAAAAATTTGTCGATATTCCGATAAGGCCAAAAATTTTGCAATTGAGACATTTACATTAAAAAGAAATGAAAAAAAAATAAATAAATGAATAAAAAATCCCACGTGATTAAGTTTGTTATGTGGTTAGTCATAAAAATAGGTGTCACATTTTGCTAAATACACCAATTTTGAGACAGCTGGGGGGAAAAAAGAAATGTAAGCGTTTCCATTAAGAAAATTATTCCAATTTACACAGTAATAAGGCCAATGGAAATGCAGCTTACGGCTTATGACAGACCGGTAAATTTTCTAATTGTGATTTAAGTAGAAATGTAAAAATGAAATAATGTAATATATAATTGTAATTTTTGGACTCAACACCAGAAAAATCTCACTTATTTGTGAGAAAATTCCAGATTTTTCCAGACCCAAATTATTTCCAGTTCTTCGATTTAGGATAACTTTAAAGTGCAAAACCCCCCATAAATAAACGGTTTGATAAGAAAATATAAAACATGAAAGGAGAAACAACAGGATGAACAGCGATAGAAAGAAAGACTGATGTATGACTTGATAAAAGATGGCTCAAATATTCAGTGGACAAATGAGTACGGCAAGATGGAGGGACCAAGACACTGACGTTTGAATCACACTTTTTAGAGAGTAAAATAAATAAAGTTTGGAAATACAGCTCCTTTTCTCTAATTATCCAGACCTGGAAAATACACATATGAAATTCCAAACGTTTCCAGGATTTCTCATACCGGCCCATGCCTACTCAGGAGTTCAATTTAGTTTATTTTCCAATAACTTTTTAGTTTCCAGACGGTTCATGAATGCCCCATTCCGGCTTAACAATTAGTGCAGTTCACTCGCAACTTCAACTAGACAAAAAAAAACTAGACAAAAAAAAAAAAGAAAAGAGAGACCTAGCTAGTAAGCAGTACTGTGTGAATTTAGTTGAGAACATTAAAATGCAGTTTTAAACAAGACTGTAAATGTTTCTTTAAAATATTCAACTTAAAAATGGTATACATTTAAAACCAAATGAACAAAAAAAATTGCAGTGGAAAAATAATCAACTTGTAGCTTATTGGAAAGCATTAAGCAGCTGGGACTAATTTGTTGCACTTCTCTGAACTTTTCAGGCCACTTTAAAATCAAAAGTAGATGAATTTTAGATGTGCAAACATTTCTTTTATTGTTATTATTACTATTATTTGTGTTATATTTCACAAACTGCTGTAGTTGGAAAGCTAGCATGGATTAGCACGTTGGGCTAATGTTCCAGCTAAGAGTAAAAGAAGGAGGGAGTCAGAAAGGGCTCAGCATTCGCCCAGCGTCTGAGAGGTGGTGGGGTGGGAGGGGTTTTCATTTGGCTGGAGGTACTTACTTTGATGAGGGGTCTCTTGCGGCCTCGCTGGCGACCGCCTCGTGGCCCCCCTCCAAAATGCCTCCCGGGAAAGTCCTGAGGCCCCGGAGCAGAGCCCTGGAAGCCACCGCTCTCGGGGTACATGCGGTTGGACAGGAGGGATGGGAGCTTGCCTCTACCACCTCCTGGAGAGTGGCCCCGGTGGGACTGGCCCCCGCCGCCGCTTCCCCGCAAACCCCCGCTTAGTGGGGTGGGGTCGGACCTGCGGCCGCCAAACCCTCCTGCGGCTCCTCGGGCCCCGGCGCCCCCGCCCCTTCTGGGGGAACGTCGGCCGGCTCCGACCCATCCGCCGCCTCCGGAGCCGCCTCCCTGTCCACCGGCGAAGGAGTCTCTCATATTCGGTCGCATTTTGGCGACGCCATAGGAGGAGGAGGAGGGGCTGTCAAAGCCTCCTCCTCCCCCGAGCCCAATTCCCCCTCCGAAGCCGGAGCCGCCTCGCTGAGTCATCAGCATGCTGTCCCCAAAACCGTAGCTACCGCCGCCAGATCTGTAGAGATCTCGGGAGGAGGAGAGCCCGGAGGGGCGCGAGTCGAAAGACTCGTACTCGTCAAACCTGCAGGAAGGGAGGGAGGGAAGAGGGTTGATAGCACAGCAGAGAGCGAGACAGGCAGGGAGGGCAAGCCAGGATGGAGATTTCTCCACCTGCTCTTTCCTTCTGCTCCATCATCTTGCTTTCTCAGAGTGTCCTGTCACATCCAGATGTATGCAAAAAAATCAAAAATCAAATAAAATAACAAGAACCACATTAGATCAAAACGTGATGATCCGAAACTAGCCAGTTTTCAATTTGTGGTCAGCCTTTAGACTTTAAACTTGCAGATTAAAGAAATGCAATTTAGTTTGGGGTTTTTACTGGCTAAAGGCTGGGAAAGGAAACTCCACCGGCAACGTCTTCAGACAGGGGCAAGCGGTGAAACATCCTGAGATGTGAGCAGATTGCACAGAACACCAAAGAAATGGAATGATATATTTATAATGTATATAAAAAGGGGTTGTCATTCATAAATAATGTCTCTGTAAAGCGCTAAACTCATCACTCTGGGTAACCTAAAGCCGGAACACAGGTTAGGTCACATGGAGGATGAGGGAAACGGACCAGAAAATAAAAATTGTCTGGGGAGAAACTCAAAGGAACGCCTGACTTCAAATAAAAAGAGTTTGCTTTCTTTAAATGAATTGAAAGATTTATATATCCACTTCCAACAAAAGCCCATGGCACTACACAAAGACAAGTGTTTAAAGCTGTTTTTTTTAATCACTAAAGATCAAATCAAATAATAATAAAAAAAAAAGATACAGGATCTTCCTGTCAATGTTTCAAGTGGCACTAGGAAACTTAATGGGATCATTTGGAATCCAGCAAAAGCAAATTTTACCCCATGAATATTGACAGCTCAATAAACTGAACAGGAAATAATCTAATTTCAGGAAATTCATTCACAAAGTTAAACACTACCACACAGCTTCATCTCACACAGTAACATTCTTTCACTGTGTGTGTAATCCCTTAAATTCCAAGAAAATTATCACCGTTACTTCTGTGCATTTTTTTTGTATTGGGACTTTTTTCTTCCACTCAACTTTTTCATGTTTTTTAAAACCCTGTGGAGAATATCAATGGCCGTCTACTGGACATATCTTAAATTAGCAAACTATCCCCATGATTATAAATGCCATAATACAACATTTTTGTAATAACACCTATTTACTGGTCTTAGAGAATATTAAGATTTTGGGTTCTTAATTAATCAAAAATTTAGCTTTTGATTAATTTAACAATAACTTTGAAGAATTTTTGCATTAATGAATTACATCAACATTTTATTTGTCTTTGGGATAAATAATGTTTTTTTTTTTTATTTAAAGAAACTAAAGCTTACCTTATGTGTGTAATCAAAAGACTGAGTTTAATTGAATAATGGATATAAATTCTAATTTATCAAGATGAACTCATAAGTGGCTATCCTTCAAACCATTCCCATGCTGTGCATTACAATATATACTGTGGTATTTAACCTAAAATAAATTAACTAAAAAGAAAAACAATGTTACCTGTCTCCTCGAGGCCCCCTAAACCCCCCTTCTAACTGTGTGAGCATGTCCAGGCGCTGGTTAATCTTGGCAATGACTGCGTCTGCGTGCGTGCCAGAGGTTGAGAGCATAGATCCCCCTGACGGCCCTCGCTTCATATGGCCGCCGCCGCCGCCACCTCCACCTCCACCTCCGTATCCTCCAGCTCCGGAGTCTTTATAACTTCCTCCTGCTCCTCCTCCATACATGTCAAAACCACCAGAACCTTCAAAAGTGAAAGGAAACAAAAACAAGAATCATCCCTACTCCAACATCCTTTAATAATTGGCTTGGACATTTGATTTTAAAGAGGCAGTGTGATGCATTTCCCAGGCACATCGTGCTATAACATGGTACTATCAAGTAACTATGTTAACTTCAGTTAATATGAAAATCCTGCAGAAATCTAATTTGACCTTGCAATTTAACGCCTTGAAATTGGGCCTCTGTCTCTTTAAGAAACTCCGACTTCATGAAGTCATCACAACATGGCTCCTCTGTTAACCGGTTAACATAATTTTTTACCAGCATTACGCTCATCTGCTGATGAGTTGCTCATCTGCCGATGAGCAACTCAACCAGGTGTTTGCTAATTGCTGCGGACTAGTCAGAAGGAGCTGAATGAGGGAGTTGCGAGAGAGAGAGGTGTTCTGCAGTGCAGAAGCTCGGCTTGGAAACTGCAGCTCAGAGAAGGAGCTTTGTCCTCGGAGGCGGAGCTAGGTCCACCCAGGCGTTTTGCACAGCTGAACGGTTGCCACGAGAGACTTAAGGATTTCTCAAACATGCATCAGAGAATCAAGGGAACGCTTCAGGTATGTTTTTGATGAGGGAATAATGTTATAACATGGTGTAAAGCTCAAAAAAGTTGATTTTACATAACACTGCCCCTTTAATAATTGTTTCACTTTGCTACAACAGTTTACTGTTCTTGTCGAGTCATAGCGCTTATTTTTCCTGTGCTTAAAGCGTCGAACCATGTTCTTGAGCTTTGTAACAAGATGAAACACCTCAGTTGCTTTATTACTGATCAAATTATCATTGGACAATGATCCAAACAAGCATATTGTGAGTTATTTGCCAAGCGAAACATCACTGCACATCAGTTTAGCTTCTCTTCAGTTCCGGTAAACGTGAATTGGTTTAAAGCATATTGCACAACACTCTGCTGCCCAACTGTGCTCGTCATACACGCACTGTAGCATGTATTAGTTGTGCATTAAATACGCTTAAGCAATGAGAATGTGTAACAATGCACTTCAGTCTGCAAGTAAGGTTTGTTTGATTATTAACTTCCTCACCTCTGTTTCCTGAGCTTCCACCTCCCCAACTAGAATAACCTGCAAAAAAAAAAAAGAAGGAAAGAAAGAAAATGCTAAGTATGAGGAAACCAACAAAATGCACATACCTTGGTTAACTTAAGACTGGTTTGTAAAATATTATTGCACAAAAAGTAAAGAAAAATATTCAATTTCATAATAATTTCAAATGGTGGACCAATACGTGACCAACACAAAAGACCTAACAAGTATTTTGACCAGACGATACATTTAAATTTCCCGTGCGCACTGAGGCGGCCATCTTAACATTCAGTGTTCACACTTAGGCTTTTTAAATGCCACGTCCAGTTCTAAATATTGAACACTATAATCCTCACACAGCACCACTATATTATTCACAGCTAAAAACAAAATAAATAACAGCAAAGCAGAACCATGGTCACTAACCACAACGGTGCTGTCACGTTCATGCTAGCGAAAAGGCCTCTGGTAGAGCTAGCAACATATCGGAAGTTTGAATTAAAACTGCCTAGTTAATTATGGACAACAGAACGCCAAAACAACGTCCGTTAGCAATATTTAAATTCTTTATTTGAAGCTACAGCTAGTAGGCCTGGCTAGCTTAGCTGGGAAGCTACAAATGTGCACAACCACAGCTAGCACAACGTAGCTGTAACACAGAGAGCTACCGTTTTTTTTTTTTTTTTTTTAAAGAACAAAAGTAGTAAAAATCTGTGGATATTTACCAGAGCCGTAACCTCTGTTGTCCATGGTAATTTTAGTCCACCGCTTAAAAAGCGCAGTTGAAACCAACGGCCAAACGTGAGCAGGTCGACGCCGTTGCTCTGCGACAGGATGGAGCAAACTGACCGGAGCGGCGACTGAACACAGATCGGGATATGAATCCAACCACGTGACCAACCAGGCCCAAACAGGGGTATTATGTAAAATCGACGTTTATATATATATATATATA